>JAUIMM010000481.1:1350000-1605234 GCA_031769625.1 Taudactylus pleione
GTGTATGCACCTTGTTTGTCTTGTCTGCTAATTTTTCTATGTCACATGCTATTAGTCTCTGCGCCTTAGGAATATTCCCTTGGTTTGCAAAAACTTGTCACAGTTTGTGTAATTAAAAAAGTAAGCATTTTACTGGCCTGGACTGGCCTTAAAATTAAATATGTTAAATATTTTAACAGTGAATGCCAAAGGACTTAAATCTGCGTTTAAAAGCTAAAAAAAATTTTTCTTGCACTCAAGAAATATCAACTAGATATTCAGAGCCGTAGAAAATATATTCAACTAGTCCCTGTCTTTCTCTGTAGTGCGTGGCTTAAGGTAATGTAGCAATACTGATCCACAAACATCTCCATTGTATAGTTGTAAAACAGTGTAAATAATTTGGAAAGTATATTTTATTAGGGGTGTGCACCGGCCACTTTTCGTGTTTTGGTTTTGGATCTGGATCTTTCTTCGTGTTTTGGATCTGGAATGGTTTTGCCAAAACCACCCTTCCGTGTTTTGGGTTCTGGGTTTTGTGTTTTGGATCTGTATTTTTTTTTTTAAAAAGCATAAAAACAGCTAAAATCACATAATTTGTGTGTTTTCTGCTCCTATGCTATTATTAACCTCAATAACCTTAATTTCCACTCATTTCCAGTCTATTCTGAACACCTCACACCTCATAATAGTGTTTTTATGTCCAAAAGGTTGCACCGAGGTAGCTGGATGACTATGCTAAGAGATACGAGTGGGCGGCACAAACACGTGGTCCATCTAGGAGTGACACTGCAGTGGCAGACAGGATGGCAGTTTGAAAAACTAGGCCCCAAACAGTACATAATTCAAAGAAAAAAAAGAGGTTCGAGATGGAATTGTCCTTGGGCTCTCCCACCCACGCTTATGTTGTATAAACAGGACATGCACACTTTAACAAACCAAACATTTCAGCGCCAGGGTCTGCCACACGACTGTGGCTGAAATGATTGGTTCGTTTGGGCCCCCACAAAACAAGCTGGCAATTAATCTGTCCCTGCACAAACTGGCTCTACGGAGGCAAGATTTCATCCTCATCCTCCTCATCCACCGATTCCTCACCCTCTTCAGTGTTGTGTACATCCTCATCCTCACAGAGTATTAATTCTTCCCCGCTGGAATCCACAACCACAGGTCCCTCTGTACGTTCTGGAGGCTGGTCTCCCTGGAAGAGTTGATAATTCATTTTATGAACATCATCTTCTCCACATTTTCTGGAAGCAACCTCCTACGCCTTTCGCTGTCAAGGTTCCCAGCTGCACTAAATACTCTTTCGGAGTACACACTGGAGGGGGGGCAACTCAGGTAAAATAGAGCCAGTTTGTACAGGGACCTCCAAATTGCCTCTTTTTCCTGCCAGTACAGGTACGGACTGTCTGACATGCCTACTTGGATGCTGTCACCGATGTATTCCTTTAACAGACAGACGCACGCTTGTCGCTGCTGCTTTAAGGATGCAGGTGCGGCTACAGCCCACACATTTCACAAAGACAGAAAAAAAAAGAAGAATTTTTTTATTGTTTGTGGAGCGCACTTTGTGGGTTACACCACCCTTTAACAGACAGACGCACGCTTGTCGCTGCTGCTTTGAGGATGCAGGTGCGGCTACAGCCCACACAATTCACAAAGACAGAAAAAAAAAGAAGAATTTTTTTATTGTTTGTGGAGCGCACTTTGAGGGTTACACCACCCTTTAACAGACAGACGCACGCTTGTCGCTGCTGCTTTGAGGATGCAGGTGCGGCTACAGCCCACACAATTCACAAAGACAGAAAAAAAAAGAATTTTTTTATTGTTTGTGGAGCGCACTTTGAGGGTTACATCACCCTTTAACAGACAGACGCACGCTTGTCGCTGCTGCTTTAAGGATGCAGGTGCGGCTACAGCCCACACATTTCACAAAGACAGAAAAAAAAGAAGAATTTTTTTATTGTTTGTGGAGCACACTTTGAGGGTTACACCACCCTTTAACAGACAGACGCATGCTTGTCGCTGCTGCTTTGAGGATGCAGGTGGAATCTAGACGGGATTTGGAACCGGGGACACACTACCTCCATCAATTGTCTAAATCCCACTGCACTAATGGTGGATACCGGACGCACGTCTACCACCAACATAGCAGTCAAGGCCTCAGTTATACGTTTTGCTTCAGGATGACTGCTGTCGTACTTCATCCTCCTCGCTAGGGACTGTTGGAGGGTCAATTGTTTAGTAAAAGTAGTGGATTTCCTACTTCCTCTCTGGGATGATGAACAACTCCCAGCAGCAGCAACAGCACTAGGAGGAAGTGGTTCTTGATCTTTACCTATTTTATTTTTATCGGATAAAGTTTGGTCCTCCATTTAAGTTATATTGATATATACGTGCGGCTAAGGCGCACACAAACGCAGAAAATATTTTTTTATTTTTGCTGGAGAGTAGTGCACTTTGTGGGTTACACCACCCTTTAAGAAATGAGCCAGCCGGCCCTTTACTTATGGGACACAGGCACACGCTTGGCGCTGCTCCTTTGTTGATGCACGTGCAGCCACAGTGCACACAATTCACAAACACAGAAAATTTTTTTTTTTTTGATGGAGTGCCCTTTGGAGGTTACCGCACCCTTTAGCAGTCAATCCAGCCGGCCCTTTATTTATGAGACACAGGCACACGCTTGGCACTACTTTGTTGATGCACGTGCGGCTACTGCGCACACAATTCACAAACACAAAAAAATATATTTTTTTACTTTGTTTGGAGTGCCCTTTGGGGGTTACAGCACCCTTTAGTGGTCAATCCAGCCGGCCCTTTATTTATGGGACACAGGCGCACGCTTGGCACTACTTTGTTGATGCACGTGCGGCTACTGCGCACACAATTCACAAACACAGAAAATATTTTTTATTTGGTTTGGAGTGTACTTTGGGGGTTACAGCACCCTTTAACGGTCAAGCCAGCCGGCCCTTTAATTATGACACAGGCGCACGCTTGGCACTACTTTGTTGATGCACGTGCGGCTACTGCGCACACAATTCACAAACACAGAAAATATATATTTTTTTTGTTTGGAGTGCACTTTGGGGGTTACAGCACCCTTTAACGGACAAGCCAGCCGTCCCTTTACTAATGGGACACAGGCGCACGCTTGGCGTTGCTCCTTTGTTGATGCACGTGCAGCCACAGTGCACACAATTCATAAACACAGAAAAAATATTTATTTTTTTTGAGCACCCCTGACGGATAGAGCACCCCCTGGACAACACTACAGCACCCCTTTAGGACTGGGACACTGCACAGGACTTTGGAGTGGACACAGCCCATATGGACAACTGACTGCACAACACAGTCCAGCCAGCCCCTATGGACTTTGAAGTAGTGGACACAGCCCCTATGGACAACAGCAGCACAGCACAACACAGCCAGCCCCTATGGACTTTGAAGTAGTGTACACAGCCCCTATGGACAAAAGCAGCACAGCGCAGCACAGTACAGTACAGCACAACACTACTCTGCACTACACTACACAGCCCAGCCAGCTCTAACTCCCACCCTCCATCTTCACTGTCCACAGCCGAGTGAGAAAATGGCGCCAACGCGGGTACCTTATATAGGATCCAAAACCCGTGGGACCCGGAAGGCGGGATGATGACGTTTTGCCTCGATTTCAGATTCGAGTCAGGCGGGAAAAGTCGAGCCTGACTCGGATCAGCCTCGGATCGGGGGGGTTCGGATTTCAGAAATCCGAACCCGCTCACCCCTATATTTTATACATAATATATTATTGGGGTATATATATATATATATATATATATATATACACGTATACAGGGCCCCAAGTCAGCATGGATCACAATTGCAACCGTGTATGCAGATCGGCCGGTGGTGCGTACTGTGCAAGCGTATGCACCGCAGTGCGCAGGATAGCAGTGTGATCACACTGCGATCATGCACGCAGGGTTATCTTAACAGCAGTGTGGGCCCTGGACAAAGCAATGCACTGGGGCCCCTACCCATCCATTTATGGGAAAAAATTGTAAATGGTCAATAAAATTAAACCCTCCTGCATGCCCATCAGACCTCCCACACATGCAGAGAGACTCTGGTCCTCATTCAGAGGCGCTTGCAAGAAGCGAGCGCTCGTTCTGAATGAGGACGGCTGCTTCTATTTTTAAGTGCGGCCTCCTGGTCGCTAGCTAAGCTGTGGGTTACCACCCACAGTTTTAGCGACCGACCAGGTTGATGGTCGTGACGGTCAAGACCATCGCGACCACCGGGTCTTGCGAAGAGACCCTAAGGTTGGGTCTCGGCAGCCGCAAACCCCAGGGACCTTCCTGCTCTGATCGAGCTGGAAGCTCCCCACTTACATCACTGCTGATGTCAGTGCGACTGCCCACAAAACGGCAGGCGTTCCATCAGGAACGCCTCCGTTTGTGTAGCCATCCCGCCTACAAAACGCCCTGCCTATAAAAGTGTTGTAGTGAGCTCCGGAGTGCACAGGGCCTTAACATCGACCCAGTGGCGAGCGCTCAGGGCTTGCGACCGGGTCTGAATGAGATCCTCTGTCTGGAGCCGGCGGATGAAGTGAAATTGGGACTGAGGTGAGTACTCCTCACCTTCGGGGGGAGGTTAGAACATAATACAGTGCAACGGCGGCTGGCTTAAAAAAATATCACAAATTTACAAGCTTCAGGCCCTTAGGCAACTGCCCAACAAGCCCAATGGAAGAGATGGCCCTGTATGCATGCACACAGAAAGCCATCGCAGACCAAGTGACGGGATGTCAGTGTTTGGGGGTGGTGACGGGGGAGTAGCCGGAGAAACGCATGCGTGCCTGTCCGTTTGAACGCCGTTGCAAAGGCATGCATTAGTTAGCCATCTCGACGGCATACTGTACGCAGCTTGAGTACTTACTGCGTGCAATTTTTGAGGCAGGCCAGAGCTGCTGTAATTGTGCATGAGGGTCTGATGTTACTCGATGTTACCGATGTGTAGGCGGGGCTGCAAGGTATTATGGATGTGAGAAAGCGGTAGTGGGCATCTCTATGCTGGCTGAATGGTTGCAAACATTAGCATATTTTCACGGGAGAACTGCGTGCGATTACGTAGCCATGATCACAATAGCGATCCCTGCTGAATCAGGTCCACAGTTTGAAATAAATCACTTTTTGTAGAAGATAGGGATTGATCTAGATGTTGGCAGATACTAAAGTTCTAGATATACTCATAAGCATAATTTCATAATGCAGCACTTACTGGTGTACCAATGCCAATCTTCTCTGAAAGAAGACACACTTTACATAACCCTGAACTTTTAAGGCATCAATGACTAAATTTAATAAGCATTGGTTTCACAAAACTGCTTGGTTTTGGTTGTTTTCCCAGTGGTTTTGAAACCCCCAGATTTACTAAGGCATAACCATGATAAAAAATAGCATAAAAACACCAGTTCAGAAGACGCTACTAAAACATCACTGTCCCAATTTTTTTTTACATATATATATCTATACTAATATCAAAGGTTGGGCCAAATGTAACAGAATGAGAGTTTAGATAATGTGAGGGTTTAGCAGTAATCTCTCACATTGGTGGAGTTTTATCTTCAAAATGGGAAAATATCTGGATGAGATTTTAAATCGTGAGAGTTTTTAAAGTCTGAAAAACATGTGAGTTTGCCTGTTGCTTTGTTCTCAGACTCTATTACATTGGCCGAGTTTAACAAGTGTTAGAAAACTCTCACATTTTCTAAACTCTCACCCTATTACATTTGGCCCACTGTGTATGTCTTCTTTTTGTTCCAAGTTGGCGCAAAAAATACTGAACTGATTTTTATGAAAACTGCATCATTTTGTAGTGGAAACTCCTAGAAATAACCTGCACTTAACAGAAACATAATTTGTTACAGCATGAATGCAAGAGATATGTGTGGCACCTTGCGCACAGCCGGTAAGGGCGGTGCTTTGGGACTGAAAACTGCCGTAAAATATGAGCTGGCTGTGACAGGCGAGATAGCTCAAAAAGCATGCTGTTTGAGCAATCTGGTCAGTCAGAAGGAAAGGAATCACAGTGCACTTATATTGAGGGCAATAATTATGTATTGAATAAGAAGGCAGATAATATTAATTATTTTAAGGGGGCAATATTATTTAACATACTAAGGGCAAGATTAATGTTTAATTTATTGGACGCAATATTATTAACGTTATCTGCCTCCTTCATTATAAGTACCACTACATCTATCTGGTCAATCAAGTGAGGAATCACAATACGTGATTCCTCACCTGATTGACCAACTGTTATGAATTCCGATGCCTACCCCATGTGACACCACAAGAACCCAGCTAGCGAGATCTTCTGCCAATAACAACCGTTCTTTGTTCCCTTAGAACTAGTATACGTTCACCGGTACTTAGGCGGCCGCCTGGACTTATGCTCGAGGTAGTAGCGGCTCACATGGAGATACAGGGGAATTCAATAGGTAAAGAATGTACAGTTAGGACTGACACAGTTGATGATTATAAGGATATCGATGGTACGGATGTTGTGAGAGTACAGTTTGGTCTTTTGGGCAATAGCTTGGGAGCCGATGGTGTGGCAGCTGTGCTGATGGTGCAGCAATGGTGCTGATGGTGCGGCAATGATGCTGATGGTGCGGCAATGGTGCCAATGGTGTGGCAATAGCCGTAGATAAACAGTCTAGGGTTAGCAAATAGCTCTGAGAGCCGATGATGCGGCAACTGTGCTGATGTTGCAGCGATGGTGCCGATGTTGGGGCAATTGCTGTAGATAAGCAGTCTATGGTTTAATAATGGCTTTGAGAGCCGATGGTGTGACAAGTGTGCCGATGTTGCAGCGATGGTGCCGATGTTGGGGCAATTCCTGTAGATAAACAGTCTATGGTTTGATAATGGCTTTGAGAGCCGATGGTGTGGCAAGTGCAGCGATGTTGCAGTGATGGTGCCGATGTTGGTGTAATTGCTGTAGGTTGAACTTTGGCAGCACGGGAGCTGCTGGATATGGCTAGGAAGCCATTTGGAGATTGGTGGTAGCACGGAAGCTACTTGGAGCGGCTAGGAAGCCGTATGGTGAACGTTGGCAGCATGGGAGCTGCTGGATGCGGCCAGGAAGCCGTTTGGAGATAGGTGGTAGCACGGAAGTTACTTGGAGCGGTCAGGAAGCTGTATGGTGAACGTTGGCAGCACGGGAGCTACTGGATGCGGCCAGGAAGCCGTTTGGAGATAGGTGGTAGCACGGAAGCTACTTGGAGTGGCTAGGGAGCCGTATGATGAACGTTGGCAGCACGGGAGCTGCTGGATGCGGCCAGGAAGCCGTTTGGAGATAGGTGGTAGCACGGAAGCTACTTGGGGTGGCTAGGAAGCCGTGTGGAAGTTCAGTGAAGAGGTGAACAGGAACAACCTGACTCTGCAGCCAGGCTGAGGGAACTCACAGACACTCTATAGTCTGCACAGGTGCAATAGATCAGTGAGTATAAATAGGCTGGAGTCCCAATCAGGTTTGCACTTGTGGAAAACACATCACTTCCTGAGGCGTGCCGATCTCCTAGCAACAGGAAGAACTGGGTAACCCCGTCCTGTCTGGGCATACTGTCAGAAAGTGTCAAGTCGTGACCACGACTTGTAACAGTACCCCCCTTGACATGTGGTTGAAGAACCCCCAGAACCTGGTTTGTCTGGAAACTCCTGAAAGAAGCATCTTCTCAACCTGGGATCATGTAGTGCAATATCAGGAACCAAGGAATGTTCCTCCGGACCATAGCCCTTATAGTGGACTAAAAATTGTAGACGACCCCTGGAAATTCTAGAGTCCAAGATCTTCTCCACTATAAACTCTTGTTGACCATGGACCATCACCGAAGCAGACCTGAGTTTGAATTTGGCTGAAGAGAAGACCGGCTTGAGCAAGGAAAAATGGAAAGTGTTATTAATACGGAGAGAGTTGGGCAGTTGAAGTTTGAAGGCTACTGGGTTCACCTGTGAAATAATTTGGAATGGAAAAAATAAATCTGGGACCCAACTTCTATGTAGGCTGACGGAGCTTGATGTTTTTGTTGGAGAGCCAAACCAAATAACCTTTCTTAAAACAACACGACCTCCGATGCTTGTCAACAGATTCTTTGGAGTGGAGAGATACCTTCCGAAGGCTTTGATGAACCTTGCCAGGGTCGGTGCTACCATTAGGCATCCTTAGGCAGCCGCCTAAGGGTGCCAGTCACTGGAGGGTGCCGCTGAGTCCACAAAAAAATCTGAATGGCATAATTCATGTATGACTGGCATATAATGAATTTGTGACAAAGCTGTGTGACATATTAACAATTTACGGCAGTGTTATGAGGTATATTATGATTTTGGCATTCTGCTTTGTGTAATATTCTATATAGTATATTATGAATATACCAGATAGATGTAGTGGTATTACTATGCAGGGCCGGGTCCAGAATAAGCAGCGCCCTATTTCTGTATGGGTTGGTGCCTCCATCACCTGTGCATGGCCAAAAAGGGGTTGTGGCCTGATTTCCATAGACCACGCCTCTTATATGACATTGTTTGGGCGCGTCCGAACGGCAGGCCTCTCGTTTTATGTCATGCTGGGGGCTAGCCCAGCACTCCGTCAGTAGCTGAGCTGCCCCCAGCCCTCTCCCTGCACTGAATGGACATCGCACGCGCACTGCTTAGCAAAGCAGAGCTGCGGCAGTGCGTGTCACTAACTTCCCGACCACCCACATTACACTTCAGCCCAGGGACTGTCCCGCTGAAATCAGGATGATTGGGAGGATTGCTCCGTCCATAGGGTGGCACCCCTGTTGGACCGAACTGGTCGAAAGCCCGAAGAGCCAGCCCTGTTACAATGGTTTTGTGCATTCAACAAGTTTTATCACTCACAACGAGTGATAAATCTCATAGCGTATGATAAATGGTGCTCTAGCCAATCAGTTCCCAACTGTCATTTTTCAAACAGATGACAGTTGGAAGCTCATTGGCTGGAGCACCATTATCATACTCAATGAGGTTTATCACTCATTGAGTATGATAAAGTAATAAAACTTGTTGATAAATGAGGTCCATTATGTTTCCAGTGTTTTTGACAATACCATTGGGGGTTGAAAACTGCTGGACAAACGCTGGTGGTTTTAGAATGACTGTCCAAACTGATGAATGGGGAATCCAGTTGTTTGTAGGTCAAAACTGCCAAGTGTTTCAAACCCCCAGCAAAACTGCTGTTTAGTAAATTTAGCCATAAACTTCAATCCAAGATCTACACCTACAAGTATAAACTGAAGAAACCTAGACTGTTTAACCACTTGCCTGGCATGGTCACATATTTCCGACCACACCAGGCAGTGCGTTATCTGATCTGGTCGCAATAATTTGACCAGTCAGATACACAGTCTGGGCGGCTGCAGAAAGAGAATCTTCCCGCAGCTGCTGCTCTCTTCCCCTAGTGTCTGCCGTGCTGCCGATCACTGCTGATTGGTCAGCACAGCAGGACACCCCACCCAGCAGCTGCAGAGATAAGCAGCCGCTGGGAAAAAGTGATTTAACTCCCCCTCATCACTTAAAGTGTACCTGGTGCTGGAAGCCGCTGTAAAAATGAAAGTCGCAATGTTCCCAATGGTGATGATGCGATGTTTGAAAAAGAGGTTTTTTTACAAATATTAAAAAAATAACTTTTTTTTTTTTAAATGAAATCATTTTAGATAAGTTGAAATACATGTTCTTCAGTGGTTAAAGAAAGAAGTGCTCATCTTCCACACTGGTTTTCTAGCATGGTCTGTAGTTAGCAATCAGCAAAATCTTTGGATTTTAAAAACATTGCTTCAACGGCCATTAGATTAAAGGAAATTGCTGTAAGGGGACGCCATCTTGGAAGACACATTGAAGGGCACTTTGTCTTCTTTAGAATTTCATTGTGTAACACAATCTTCTTGGCCAATCTGGAACTATAAGAAACTTCTGAACACTCTTCCCTTTTCATGTTATTTAAAGCCATTGGCTGGATAGATACTGGAGGGAAAGATAAAGTATCTGAAAGGAACCAAAATGGGGTCTATTAGAGATGTTTTGCATCTCGTGTCCTTGAACTTTGGCAGTCTAATTTGTGATTCAACCAAGATGTTTTCATGTCAATTACTGATTGACCTGCCTTTTTAAATATATGTTAAAAAATGTCTGGTGAAGGGACCATTATCCGAGATATAGGGTATTCCTGCCGAGACAGTCTGCTTCTCAGTTTTCTATCCCCCAGAATAAATACAGCTAAAATTGTTGGAATATTTACTTCGGCTGAGCGCATACTTTGTTTTTTTTCTTCCATCACCACAGAACTCCCTGGTGACTGACGTATGCTACTGCTGTGTTGAATTAGTTCCAGAACCTGACTGATAACTTTGACTCTTGTCATGGAAACAGTTCCTGTAGATATCACTGAAGGATAACTGCCTTCCTAAACCTGCAGACTGGCATCCGTTGTTATGATTGTCCAGTCCCAAATTGTGAATAAATTATCTATGTTGAGTTTGAGCCACCAAAGGAGAGATTATTGCATCCTTGGAGACAACCTAAAGAATAATGAATAATTTTTTTTTCTGTTTCGATGGCTATTCTATTTGGAACTCCCTCAAGTGGAATTGAGCAAACTAAACTGCCCCAAAGGTTGTCACTATGTTTCCCAGGATTTTCATGGCTAGACTGACAGAAATTAATTTGAGAGATAGTAGAGAACTGTTTTCCAAAGTTGTATGGTGTCAAAAAGAAGTTGAGCGAAAAACATATGCTAAGATAGTGTTTTGGTAATTGAAAACCCTCCAGTGAGACTCTAAACTCTGGGCCATCAGCTGGGCTTGGACCCAGATAAAAAAGCGATCCTACTTTGATTAGGTCATTGCCACCATGGAGGGGCATAAATAGAGGTATGGTGGCCCCATAGCAAAATTTCCTTGGGACCCCATAGGTCTACCTATACAGTGCCCCTGTAGATGTGCTCATTATGCAATACCCCCTGTAGTTGTTCCCCTTATGCAGTGCCCATAATACAATGCCCCTGTAGTTGTGCCCATTATGCAATGTCCCCTGTAGCTGTGCCCATTATGCAATGGCCCTTGTATTAGAGGCCCTTATGCAATGCCCCCTGTATTAGAGCCCCTTATGCAATGCCCCCTGTATTAAAGCCCCTTATGCAGTGCCCCCAGTAATGCCCCTAGTAGTGCCCCTTATGATGTGCCCTCAGTAATGCCCCTAGTAGTGCCCCCCCTCCCCTGTGCAGTGCTTACCTCTCACGCTGGCCGCTGGGCAACGCTCCAGTCCACGCCATTAGCTCTCCTCCGAAGTAGACACTGCCACTGACTGGATCTAACTAGATCCAGCAACAGGCGCAGGCTCCTCTCATCGCGAGTTCGTGGGTGTCGTCATGACAGAAGAGTGCAAATCTGGGAAGTACTAGTAACCCTTTCAGATTGGAACATGTAAATATTAGTCCTTGATGTTTATAGACAACAGGAACTGTTTTTTTCCACGCTATTTGTTACCAGTCTTACAGATTCTGGGGCCTATTCATCATAACTAAAAAATCAATAGAGGTAATTAGGTTTAGAACATGTAGTTCTACCTAATTACTGGAGGAATTCATCATTCCTCCTCTCCATAAGTATCTATTCCAAAAAGCTGTCATTTGATGACCGCTTTTCAGAAAATAGATACTTTTCCCTGCCTGCTCTGACTTACCGCAGCTGTAATCAGTGCTGCGCATGCATCATTACGTTCACAAAAGCGGCGCATGCGCAGCACTGATTACAGCTGCCTTAATTGTGTCCCCTGCAGGGAGAACACACAGCAGCAGCCGGAGCCGGAGGAGGGACCAGGAGGCGACGGAGAGAGCCGAGTGATATCTCCTGTATTAAGTGCATTAATGAATACTAAAAGAACGGTAATTAATGAAAATGTCCTTAAAACCATTATTTTAATGTTGATGAATAGGCCCCTCTATTTTGAATCTAACAAACTCAAAAATGGATGTTCAGGAGTTTAAGGTTAAAAAATTGACTAAAAATAAATTAAATAATTTATTTAATACAGTACTTGCCATGTGTGCGCTATCCAGGATTGGATTTATTTCATCGCAGTGTGGCTTGTTTGTTTCCAATGCATTTCAGCTGCAGTGTAGCCCTCTTCAGGGAAAGCTATTGATGTTTTAAATCCTGAGAGTTGTCTCTCAATAATTCTGAGCACACATTATAGTTCCTTTATATAATTACTTTGTAAGGTCAGAATTTGTTTAATAATCTGCAAAGAGTATCGGTCTGCTAGATCCAAAATAAATGTTGAAGGCAATATTAACATTAGCTGTTATGTTGGTGATACAGTATCAGAAATGTCTGGTGGTATTTGGTATATTATTGGATGTGTATATTGAATAGACTGCGCTCCAATCTGAATGTGGTGAAATCTGGACAGATGCTTCTCACATTTTGTACTGGTAGTGAAATCAGTTTAATTATAAACTGACGGGCGATAGATGCACTCCGATGTGTGTTTACCATTGCCTCAGTAGACATAAAATTGATTTATAAATATGATATAAAGTATTTTTTTAATATATGCATCTAAATGTATATACTAAGGCAATGATACATACATTAAGGGGTAAATTTACTAAGCTTCGTGTTTGGTCGAGATTGCATTCTGGGGCGTGTTTAACCTATTTTTCTGACTCACTTATTTACTAAAGGCAAATGTGTGTAAAATCATTTACAAAAAATATAAAATCCAAACCGCCTGTGCCCTGTAACTGCAGCCCAGTACAAGCTTTAGGAGCACCACTCCTCCAAGTACACATGTGTAAAATCATGATTCTCTCTGCAAAACACAGGTAAAAACACAAATACAAATAAATACATCATTGGTCAAACTCGCAAGTACTTTCCGTAGACAGGAATATAACACGCACATTTACCAAGAATCGTGATTGCAATCACGGGTGTAAATTAAGCAATCTTGGTCCAAAATAGACGTTTAAAATAGACCCACTCCTAAGCAGTGTGTTTAGCAGAAAAAACACACATATCAGTGTGATCCATGTATGTTTCTCACTGTTAGCAAGCATATAAAAAAATTGTGTGGGATCTCCCTCCCAAAAGCATAACCAGCCCCGGCTCTTTGAGCCGATCCTAGTTAAAGAAAATACAGGGAACAAAATGTGTAGGGGTCCCCTGTATTTAATAAACCAGCATCACGCTTTGTGAGCCAGTCTGGTTCCAAAAATACAGGGAAAAATTGGCATAGGGGTCCCCTGTATTTTTAGAACCAGCACCAGGCTCCACTAGCAGGGGTGTAATGCCGCAGCCGGCCAAAGCATTCAAAGCCACAACTAGTCAGCCCAGGGGAGGTTGAACCCCCACCAATAGGGGACCTCCTCTCCAGGGTACCTCTCCTGCCCAGGGCTATCCCTCGCACCCCTGGGCAGTGGGTGTGGGTTTGATAAGTGTAAAAAATAGAATCAAACTAATATTGTCTTTTACATGGGGAATATAGGTCCGAGCAAGCCTTCCCCACATGCCGGTACTTGTATATTTTGTTCCCTGTATGTTTTAAACCAGGACCGGATCAAAAAGCCCAGGGCTGATAATACTTTTGGGGGGGTCCCCACGGCATTCTTTCTATTTTTAACATATCTTTTTATACACAATACACACATGCAGTCTGCACGTATCTGATTTCCTGCACTTGTAGGGCCGCCATTCAATCAGCGGCCGCTACTATAGTAACTGGAAGATACCGTGCATCTGCTGCTAATCTGTCTCCTGTTCCCAGCACTCTGAATTTCATGCTATTATTCATTGCATATGGCATATTTGTTGAGATTCACCACTGTCAGATGGGATTGCTGCTACTTATAGAATTTGACATAAAATTACAGTACAGTGGTGGAGACAGTCATTTCTTATTGTTAGTGATTGTCCAAATGATCTTTATTCTTCATAGATTTAAACTTTTTGGAATTACAAGGACATGGGGTTCTATTTATTTTAAAAGGATAATGAGCCAAATCTCTGCTGAAAACATTGGAGAAAGACTGTGGACCTCATTCAGAGTCGTTCGTTGCGGCCGCACGGTCGTAGGGGAAAGGGGCCGGATATGCAAATTAAGCGATCACAAGTTGCGGTCCTAAGATGAGATCATTAGCTGAACGACCGAGGGTAAGAAGTGGGCGTAAGACTAAATAACGCCCCCTTCTCGATCACAACACATGACATCTCCTGGGATATAAGGATTAATCGCGAGCATCGGGAACCATCGGAGCTGGTCGTAGAGCTTAAGGTTGACCATACTCTCTCTTAAGCACTATGATCAAGTCAGTGTAAAAACCTCCCATGTCACGTGCCATGACGCTACTTTGTTAATTATGCACTCCCATTAAACGCCGTTCGCATAATTAGGCACGCCTGTGTTCGGATCTCCACTCCCCCGTTTTCAAGCACCTTCCCCTGTTACCACCCACAAACGGTTCAATCTGTCACTCAAACTAACGACCTGGCTGTGTTCAAGGAGAGAGAAATTTCTGATCGTAAGAGCTAGTTTGCGCACGCGCATTGCGAACTTTATGCGTGCGTAGTTTAGCGAACATCGGTGGCGTACGACCGTGCGGCCGCAACGACCGACTCTGAATGAGGTCCGCAGTCACTGCTTTACACAATTTACCAAGAAAGTATCATAGAATTCTTTGGTGACAGTCTATTTTGTTCACCTTACTGCTGCCGTTACAAATCTCTATGTGAAAGGTGGCCTGAGTCAGTTTAACAAGTGAAGAAAATCTTCGCTTCCTATCACTAGGTAATGTCATATTCGGATGGTGCTAGCTAAGCCCAGCAATGGGGACCAACACAGCTGGAGAGACTTTGCTGGATCCTTACCGTGTCAAATGGCTATTGCCTTGGGTGGAAATTACATTTTTCTTTTTTTATTTCTGGCATGATGATCTATAGTCCAACAAAAGGGTCATAAGGGTTATAAGGTGTCCAGACAGTGGAAAAGTGGCATGCACCGTGACCTATGGGCATGCCACTGAAATCAAATAAACAAATGTTAAATAGGTGCATTAACACAAAAATTATTTTAATTAGCTTTTTTCCTAAATGACTATTGATGTGTAAATATTCTTTACTACCATCACATAAAAAGTGGAATGTCAAAAGGCATTATGTGTTTGGGGTTGGCTATGAAGCAATTGTAAAGAGGGGTTTTAAGTGCTCATAAAGAAAATGGATCTCAGACTGCACACTCTGGACATATATATATATATAATTGGAGGTGCTACCTATGGAGACCATTGATATATATACACAAAGAAGAAATACAGGTGCACAACTCCAAATGAACTGATTATATATAAATAAATACATTTTACAGTAAATAGAGTAGAGGTTTTTGGCATAATCTTGGCCAAGGTTATGGGCCTGCCCACCAGATCCGGGTAACCTCTTGTCGGGCAGGTCCCTAACATACTAGGGCTCAAATCCAGAGCGCAGGACACCCCCAAACCAGCCCAGCTAAACCACCCCAAGGCACCGCTCTAATAAGAAAAGTGAAGTGTTAAGAGCAGCCGTTGGCCGCTTATAAAGAATAAAAATAAAAAAGTGAAATACATATATATAAAAGAAACAGACAGTGAGGTATTAAAATGTGTTAAAGGAAAATGTGTTATACTGCGGTGCCCTGAAGCAGACCAGCAAAGCAATCTAGGGGGACCCACACCCCAAATATGAACCAAAGCTGCACTACACAGTCTAAATATTAGCAGGACTTACCTATATTGTGCCTTGACTGGTGTGCATATTACATTGCCAGACTCCATGCTCTAACCAATGTAGTAGACGTCATGACGTCTCTCCCATAGTGCCCGAGGGGAGAGCTGGAAGCTAGAGTTCAGGAGAGAACTCCAGCCTCCGGCTACCACGATGCTGCAGGGAAGGAGCCGGGCGCCCACTGTTAATAACATCTCAGCAGGCATCCGGCTGGGAGCCCCCCTGTGGTACCGGGCTGGAGGACACTGGCGTCAGGTGAAGCGGTGTGCCCGGTGCACATGCTCCTTCAGCCCCCCTCCTAGTTGCTGCCCTGCCAGAATGATCTTCAGTACAGAAGCTCATTCTGACCTGGCCAAACGCTGAGCTGCCGATCGAAGCTGAGCTCTGATCATGGCAGGTGGGGGGAGGGCAGCAGTAGAGCCATCGGATGCCCCTGGGCATTCCAGTTGCCCCTAGGCATTTGCTTATAATGCCTATGCCTAGGGCCTGCTCTGACAGGCACCCAGTGTCAGAACCCGTATGTGAGAGCCAGGCCCGATGACAGGGGGGTACTAGGGGACTATTGAACCAGGCCCCGAGCCTCCAAGCATAATCCCCCAAGACTCTCAGTAAATAAAAAAAATTGCCAGCCGAACTGTAATCACAGTGATCAACAGTGCTGCGGTGATCCGAAGGGCTGAAACAGCTCCTCCCATAGAGCGCTGGATGGCACAAGGGGATGCTGATGTAGTGTTATTTTTACTGTATAGTATCCAGGCAGGGATAATGGCCTCAGGGCCAGCTTCGTTGTAACAATGGCTAGGCAAGACATAAATATACAGTATTGCTTGCTATACTTCATGGTGGTTGGCCCCACCCCAGGGCCAACCACCTTATAGCATGTACAGCTCTACCATTACACAGGATTAGTCAATGACTGATCCATCCCTCTTCCTCCTCCTGCCCAAATATATGATGCAGCCTGGCTCCTCGGACTCCTCCTCCACAAGCACTACCACTGGTAAAGATGGGGGAAAATAATATCATCATGCTGCTTATAATGGCACTAACCCCGGCTGACGATGTGACCACCTTTGCAGTTCTCCACACATTTGCCAAACACAGGCCACTTCCAGAGCATTATTGAGACAGTGAAACTGAGGTGAGCAAGCTAGAGATCAGATCTTCTCATAGATAAAACACACACTTAACATCTAAATATCTGGAGTTTGGAGGTCCATCAACTATAAAATGTATATGTAAATACTAATGGGCTTTTTATAATTGTTTAATATGTGTTTGTCATAAATTTTAATATTTTATTTTAATAACAGCTATCTGGATCACATGCAGTTTTTGGGGGTTTTACAGCATTTCTCATATGTACTAAGTCCCGGTGGGTGACGTCATCTTTAGATGGCATTACCCAATAGAAGCCTATGGACTTCTTTTTGGGAAACCTCTTTAGAGGGATTCAATCGGATCCCTCCCTGCCTCCCCCAGCTGCATGTGCAGAAGGACACCAGAGGGACTTTTGGGTCATAAACCCGAAAGTCCTTCTATAGCAAAGGACAGCTCTTACCGGGATTGGTGATATTATTGCCGGTATGTACCCGATAATGGGCGTTATGTACAGCATCACGGATCCAATGCTTAGTACATCTCACCCATAATGTTAATTAGTGGCACAGTGTGGAATATAATGTGAATTAGTGACACAGTACGGCATTTAATGTGAATTAGTGGTGCCGTGTGACATATGTGAATTGGGTAAACAGTGTGACATATAATGTGAATTGGTGGCACTCTGTGGCATACTGTATAATGTGATTTGGAGGCATAATGTAAATTATTTTAAGGGGCCTAACATTTGAGTCCACTGCTCACAGGATTGTTAAATAAAAGCATCTAACATTTATTTTACAATAAAAAAGTCCCTAAAAATTCTGGGGACTCGCCCATTTATTTAAAATTTCCATTTCACAACAGTGTGTGTGTGTGTGTGCACATGTACTTAATCGCTGTTATGCTTCCCTCATTTGTGTTTCCAGTTTATTTCTAATTTCCACCACCTCTCTAGGACTCATTTAAGCCATGCTTATTTCAACTCTTTACCTCCTGGGAAGGAATGGGGGTCCCCAAAAATTAAACCATGCCCCAAGATTTATGTTGCCGGCCATAGTGAGAGCTGTATAATTGAAAAGCAAAGTTGTCCACCATTTTGCATGTCAGCAAGCAGAGCGTGTGTGTTGCGTGGCCCAATGGACGTTGAGTCAATATGTGAATACAGATACTTTGTGACATTCATAGATGACTTCACAAGTATGACACACATATACTTTATCAGTGAAGTCTGAAGTAGTAAAGAAGATTGCAGACTGCAAGAAGCTTGTAGCGAATCAGACCGGTCACAGACTCAAGGTCCTGAGATTTGATACTGGTAGAGAATATCTAAACATAGGAGTATAGTCAATTGATGCTCTATTCCATGTTTTTTTTAGGAAGAATTCTACCTCTAAGCAAAATGGCGTAAGTGAATGAGCAATCCATATACTAGTGGATAAAGCAAGATGTATGCTGAAGGATGAGGGACTAGACAAGCAGTTTTGGGCAGAAGCTGTGTACAGCAATTTATCCCCAAAAAATTTTCTCCCACAGTTGCCCTAAATGACAAAACACTTATTTAGGCATTGTCTAGAGACAAGAGAAAAATAAGGGCCTAATTCAGCAGTGCACGCCAGTGCACTGCTGAACACAGATTCCCAATGTTTGGGAATCTGCAAAGGCGCCAGGCCCGTTCTGCGCATGTGCAGAATGGGTATGCAAGGCCGCGCCTAAACTGGCAGCAGACTGTCAGTGATTGACAGTCTGCTGCCATTTGGGGGCGGGAGGGGGCGGCGATGCCCACCGTTTCCTGAAATGGAGACGTGTCACTATCATTGCGGGGAAGGGAAGAAGCCTGGATCTCGTTGGCTAATGGAGATTTCCTGGCCTCTTCCTCTAAACTGTGGGAGCCAACTGTGGGACCCCATGGTTCACCACAGCTGGCCGATGATATGCAGATTATCTGATGCTGCATTGGACAACACAGCTCGGATAAGTAATGCACAGGAGGCATGATGCCTCCTGCTGCATTACCACATCTGCAAAGATCACAATTGCAAAGCTGTCTGTGTGCAGCTTTGCAATTACGATCCTTGCAGAATCAGGCCCTAAGTGTACAGCATTTCAAACTACATACACATACCAAAAGAAAGAAGATGTAAGTTGGATTAAAAATCATTAAAGTGCACCATGCTTGGATAGTATCATGAAAATAAATGTTACAGATTGTGGAACACAAATGCCAAAAAACGTATCAAGTCACGAGATGTCAAAGTCAAAGAAACAGCGCAAGTTACAGAAGAGCTAGTGGTTGAAATGCAAAACAAGTATGCATCACTGGATATGCCAGCAGCAGGAGATGTATCTGAACCACAGGCTACCAGTGTGGACATTCAGCCACAGAAAAGGTATTCTGCAAGATAAAATATTAGCAAGACACCTAAGAGATATATTTATATGTGAGAAACTTAAAAGCCCTGTTTGAAATTCAGGTCGGGAGAGCAGCCCGTGGTTAATAAAGTGTACCCACACCTCTGTATAAACAATTTTGAAAGAAAATTTTAACCTTAGCCACTAAGTTCTGTTCATTCATTTAGTATTGAAAGGGTAGTGCCTAAGGTTAAAATTTTCTTTCAAAAAACCTAAGATATATTGAAAAATTCACAAATATTGCATTCAGTGGACCTCAAGATATTCAGAAGCCAGTCAATATCTGATTGGTTTGAATGGAAGTGGCAAGGAGACTTTGAAAGTTTCAAAAGTCACAAGTGTGAAAGACATCAAGAATCGTGAGAGTGACAGCAGTTCTGAGTTTGTGAGTCAAGAGACTGTTGTTGTAATCCATGCTGTCAGTGAGGTGACCCTTGTTGATGTGTTTACAAAGAAGAGTGGGTCAAAGTCACGTTATAAGTTGCTATATCCTTCTTTGTTATATAGACTAATTATTATAGCGCCGACAGATATTGGTTACCCATTTGTGTGTTTAGAGGGTATAGATGCTCTTAATGTGTGTTTGTGTAACGTGGAGAAGCTTGTATCGAGGTGGGGTATTGAAGATGGAGAGCACTACTGTGCAGACTCCATATTGTTCCTACAGGGAGGCTTCATTCCCTTTACCAAGATAGCTGCCGAGGTTAGTTCTGCGCCTGCACGGCACCACCTTGCTCACTGTGTTAAAGTGCCTGAGTGGGAGAAACAAATCTTCCACATAGCTCCAGAGAGACCTGCGATCTACAACCCTTTCTAGGTTACTGCATGAGGAAGCAGTCGGCATACCTAGAACCATGTTGCAAAACATCTCCACAAAATGAGAAATTATTGTATATTTTATTATTTATTTTTATTGTGTATGCTGTTTTAATTTGTTTATCAAATGTTAGACTTCGCTTCCGGTCAGAGGAGACGTTTCGCCCATCCAATCACATCGTGCTTCGTCACGGCCCTGACTAAGCCCAATATGATTGGACAGGCTAAACGCGTTGGTCACACCCCCTCTGTCCGGAAAATCATTGGGAAGTTACCGGCAATGAAGAAGAACATGCACGTTCTCCTTCGGATTACCGCTACCCGCTTATGCTGACTTTACCTGACCCTCCCGGTGCAGAGTATACGACAGAAGAGTAAGGTAAGCTGACTATACTGAACGGGTTCCCGATGACCCCAGACTGGGGAACACAGTTACCAGCTATTACATTAACAGTCCTGGAGACCAGAATGTCAGGATAACTAACTCACTGCAGTGACTTTACAAATACCAGGGATGCTATTTCCACACTTGAAGGGCTCCACACTATATATAAGCCCTCACAGTGATAGATGTCTACACCAGGGACAATTTTAAATTGCTGCTTATCCAACTGACTGCTGAATGTAACGTGTTATAGCAACAGCTATTAGCTGTAATATTAAGATACATTTTTTATTAGGTACTTTCTTTGTTATGTGTTGTCAAAGTCAAATAATTGGATATGATCGCTTGCAATTATTATCTGACGATCTAATCGTCTATGGTCTGACGATGTGTTACCACGACGCTACTTTGCATCGGCGCAATCTGATGCGCACAAATGCGGTTCCACAACACACATATACTGATGCACATAACGCACACACATAAACTCATATGCATACACATAGGCGCTCGTATGTGTATCCACATGCGTACACATAGACGCTCATATGTGTATTCACATACATACATACGAACACTTCCTATTTCAATATACAGACACACATATGTGAACGCATACATAGAAAATGGTTCCCACACATTATAAGTTAATAACCAGAGTTATTAAAGGTTTTGTTTGTTAATAATTATGATGTAATATGTACTTAAGTGAGACCTAAGGTTTAGAATATAGTGGACATGTCATGTTTGGTATCATACTAAATCCCTGTTTATTTGCAGACATCCATTTCTATCGGCAAGGAAATCGCATCATGCGTCCGCTAGTTATGGATGATAGGGAGTTATTGCTTAGAATGTTATTATATGTATACAGTGTTGTAGCCAGTTTTAACCAGTTGTTCGGTGGGAAGCTACACAAAGAGACTGTTGGAGAACTGAGCCATGCCCCTGATGACACCGTATGAACTGACCAATGACCAGATTATCCAGGAGCAAGAACCAATGGAAACTTGTCAACTAGGTATATGAGTGTTCAGACATCCTCTTTGATGATCACAGGCTTCTGGATTGATGATTGTATGCTGGGACCAGTGCGCATGTGTATGTATCGGCTTGTACTATTTTATTGCTTTTTACTCTAATTGTTAAATCTTTCATCATGTTACTTTTTCTTTACACAAATAACTTTTTGTGCTTTGGAACCACATGATTGGACTGGCAAGCAATTATTTCTTAAGCGACTTGCAACGCTAAATAGCGACTAGCGACTATTAGGAATCAACAGATGGGGGCTTGGCCTTTAGATAATGCTACCGGAAATTACTCAAAGTGACGACCTGATTTCGATAGCTTAACAAAGGGTGGACGCGTCACATATGGGTAAGAACACAATGTGTTTTAAACCTGTTTTGAACTCAGTGTTGTGAAATTGAATATCCGTTCTTTGGGTGATCTAAGGAGCGCTGATTAGAATCCAGGGACAAGAAAGAAAAGTCAGTTTCTTTTATTGTCACTTTTGCGTGGCAATAGGCGATTCGCAAATAGCGTATGTGTCTTCCCTGTATTACTGCCGTATGTTTAAACAATCGTTGTAATAGATAGTCTTGTATCACTTGCTAAAATTCTCTGAATAAGTATTGCCAAAGGGAAAGCATTTTTCTGGCCAGAAAACAAAGGTATATGAATGTGAATGCATGCTTGTGATAGGATAAAGGAAAAACGGAAAAGGTTTTTGATTGTTGAACTGTTGGTAATAGACAGGGCCAGCTAAGGTGTCCAAGAGGCGGGTAGGGCAAGCTGGAGCAGTTATACACAGCAGGTATAATTGGGCGAGAAACCGGAGCGTGTTTCTCGGTCAACTTCCAATTGTAATCGCAAAGTCCATTGATAGGTTAGCGTCTCTCGGCAATGCGATCGTACCACATGGTTGTGTGAAAACCATGATTGTGAAATTGGTTGTGGTGGAGGAAATCACTGGCAAGGGTAAGGAATACTTAACTCAAAGTAGGAAGCGGCAGACGAAGCTTGGTATAATTCGTCTGGAAAGCAGGAGTATAGTATAGGCTAGATTCTGTTTCCTCAATGTGCAAAACTGACAAAACACGCTTAGTGGTTGTTTGTGCACAGTGGGTGGAAGTGAGTGGACGCAGCTTGTCTAATTCGTCCACCAGTCGAAATATCTAGCGAAAGTAGCAAAGCATTGTCCCAGATGAGTGCTAAGCAGTCGCTAGGGATGGTCGATGAGATGCTGCTTATGAATGGCCGACCAGGTCAGCAAGGTATATAATGAATGTGAAGTATGGCGAGTACGCTACTGCATACTGCGACATATGGGTCAATATGACCAAGAGATGTATGAAACTCTTCCCAAAGTTGGCAGTTTTGATTCGGAGGTACTGAATACAGTTAGAGATAACATATGTTTAGTCAAATCTTTGAAGAAAAGAGTAAAGATAATGATTGTTTAAAGTTATGACAGCAGGAGGGGAACACGTGGCACGGTGGTGTATGTGAGTCGCAACACAGCGTACTCATGCCGCAAAGCAAAGACGCCGCCCAGTAGCGTACCCACGCTGCAAGGTAGCGTCACTGTGCATAAAGAAGATAGCGCATTTCGCACTTCCGCCGCCTTATCCGGCGACAGGTGGAAGTACAGCAGATAAGAAAAAAAATAAATAAATAAATTTAACAAGTAACTTATATCCTGTTTTAAGGCATTTTTTTTAAGGTAATGTTCCTGAAAAAGATAATGAACCCACTGTAAATTCAGCCATTGCCTGTGCTATTAACAAGAAGTACCACGCAGGTAAGGAAGGGGACGTCCCACCAGCAGGGGCAGCAGCTGAAATTGGTGAGATGAGTATAAAAGGTTATGTTATGTTATGTTAGTTCAAATGTGTTGTTGATCAAAATAATTTTAACATTTTATATATTTAAGTAATTTTAAGTGTGTGCAAGCCTAATGCTGTCAGACCGACAGACATTTTATCTGGCCGGCTGCCAGCCGCAGATGTCTGCAACATACACTGTGAGAGAAATCTCACAGTGTATAGCCCGACATCTGCGCTCCGCCCCCGGGGAGGAGACATTTCCCTGTTCCTTCCGTAGGAAGGAACACAGGAAATGTCTATCTGTCGGCTGCGCTGGGCATACACTGCCCGATGCGGCCGACAGTTTACCGGGTAATATCGCATCGGACGGACATGCTGGACAATTCAGCATGCCCGACCGAGCAATATTTAACCCTCGGTCGCCCCCCCCCACGCTACAATTATCGCGGCGATCCGCTGATATCGGGCGGATCGTCCCGATAATTTTAGCGTGTATGGCCAGCATTAGTCATTGTACATTGTGGAAAGATCAGGTGTCCTTGTTTACAGTATATATTGAGATTGGGATATGTCAATAAGAACAGGCTTTTCTTTGGTATACCTGGAGGGTTAGACAATAGATTCATTTGTTGTTGCAAGAGGTTCACTTTGAACAAGTCACACTTGGTAAAATAGATCTCTTTATAATGTCTTGGCTGCATTGCCATGAGGCCCCACCATCCCATTCAAAACAATACAAATCACCCAACACACACAATCACATATATTCACATATATTTACAAATAATTATTTTCTCTGATAGATTGCTCTCCACAATCTATCTCTAGACCAGTAGTCGGGCCGGAAGTGCAGTTGAATAATTAATATTCCCTTAATATATACATACAGTATATCATATATCCCCCATACACATACGCATGTACACTTAACACACAACCATGGTATGTCATTCCATTTCACCCTGCAGCATATCTGCAGTGAAACGTGTGCATTAAGGTCACATAATACCCATTGGCACATGAGAGAATTCATAATTAATCGCAACAAACCCAAAAATGAATAATAAATTTTTTTCTTATAAATATTAATTCTGTATATATATTTGAAGCAAATGAATGTAAAATTAGAAATTCATTTAGTGATGGTAAAAGTATTTTTCCTATTGCAGGTGTTTTCCAATGTGTTGTGTTCTGAGAATGTCACAAACATTACAGTTGGCAAATTTTATGATGTTTGTTATGAATAATCATGATTTATACAGGAGCTACAATTCAGCACAAATATGAATTATGATTTGCATTTATTACTCTCCGTTGTTCTCAAATGTCTGGTTGTGCACAAAGGGTGGGGTTTACACAAAATCTCAGAAAACAGGGATCTGTGTACTGAACCCACACATGGCTGCAATATATAATTTTTTAGGTATTTGTGCTGTAACATGATCTTGGTTTTCTGTGTGGAGTTTGTATGTACATCTGAAAAATCCTTGCAATACAGCAGTTTATAGATTTACTTTGGGTTAAGAAATTCAATTCTTGTGACGGATATATATGTAATACCGGTGTGAAGCTTAGAATTAGGTGATGTATTGCTAAGCAGGGTGTGATTAAATTGGATCATATAGCAGGTTTGCAATGAGTCCTGTAATAATCATTATATATATATTAGTAAGCAGAATGGTTGGAAAAGACTGAATCTTAAGTCGACAAATTCTGTAATAAAGGTAAACCGCTCATGTGGTAAGTATATATGACTACAGGAAATATAATTTTCTTAGACAACGATATACGTTACATTATAGATATTAAGAACAATGCGATATGTGTAACACTCAGAATGTTGGGACATCGGATATTCCTTAGAAGTAGGGATATCATATGAAAAGCAGAAATAAGGAAATCTAGATTTGCCATCACTCTAGTAAATAAAGAGACGTCCGTATGGTATTGTGTACAGGTAAACTATAATTATTAAATATGTGTCCCGAAGTAAAGGATTCAAAATCCCCCTAGTGGTAGAAAGTAATTATCGCAACCCCTGACCAAGTGTTCATAAGAAATCGTTTTTAGAGATCACAAGTGATTGTTAGTAACAGGCACAAACGTGATATTTTTTTGTGTTTATAAATTCCTGTAAAATCTAGTTAAATTGTGATGTAGGTATTATGGATAACCCAATGGTGGAGGTTTCATTCACTAGAACAGGGGGATTGATATAGATCATAAAAATATACATGATTATACTGTTTGAAATTGTTGCAGTGACAATAACTCAGCAGAATGTACGTTTTTCTCAAAAACACCTGTTGTAATTTTGCTGTTTTACCTCTTGTGGACACTCACAGGTCCTAGGAGGAGTAGTAGGTAAGGGAAATACACATCCATTTCCCAGCAGAGGTGGTAATGCCTGGAATTACTAAGGGTTTTCAATGAAAAATTACATTTAAGGTTGTTTTAAAATGGTCTCTTATTTAAACAGGTTCCATAGGATGATTTTCTGTTATTACTAATTGATTTGGGTATATCTATTAACAGTTTTGTATGTTTAGAATAGATAAGAATTAGTTACATATTGACATGTCTGTATTATGTATATTATTATGCTGTCGATAGAGTGGAGTTGGAGGAGAGAGCGATAAAACAATCAGGGCGGTATACGGTCAAACTCAGTACAGGAATTGTTGAGAGATCTGTTAGCCATGGAACTCGGAGACAGTGTGAAGGGTTATTGTCTGAGGAATATTGTATTTGTGAGTACTGCAGATCCTTAGTTGATGAGAAGTGCATCCAAAGATACCAGTCCAAGAGTAATCTGTATATGGGTGGGCATCCTTTAGAGGATTACTATTCCTTAGTGGGTAAGGTCTTAAACCAGACCGAATGTTGGGTGTGTTCACAAGTACCTCAAGGACATAGTAACTCGGGATTAGTGCCATACCCATTAAAGTTAGCAGAGGTACTTGAATTACATGGGGGAAGACCGGTGGACAAGAAATTTAATATATCTAGAACCCCTAGTCTTAAACTCCACCAGTACCATGTAGATAGATCCCTAGTCTGCTTGAATCTCACATATATCAGAAAACCAGGAAATTGGGAGGTAATCTGGAACAATCAGACAATGACCTTTTCACTCAGAGCTGATAACACTGCACAACAATGAAAATGTTTCCGATGTGAAAATAGTTACTTCTAATTGATTTCAGCATGCAAAGAATGAATATGTCACTTAAAACTCTCAGTTAGCTCTTAGTTCCGAGATATAGCCCATTTATGACGATGTAGGGGTATTCCTAGTGAAGTGGGCAGAATGGAGAGAATCTTACCAGCAATCTGCATTCCACGCAGAAGGGGCGGGTCCTAATGACCCAATTAAATGAATCAGTTATTTGTCCCCTCCCCTATTCAAATATATGCGATTCACGGGATTACCCACACAAGATAACTGTGGTGCACTGAGTGACAAGCATAGTGAGCAATTCCACGAAGACATTTCAGCAATGGAACAAAGATATCAAGGTAGGTGAATCACTACTGTTGGACAGTGACAAGAGATGCCCCAGAAGAGGAGTACAAGCGACAAGCAAAGAGAATGCACCCCCATGAATAGGCCACTATATTAGATAGTAATTTAGTATGCTGTATGTTTGTTTCATATGCTGTATGTTTGTTTTGTGTTCTTATTTGTGATTGATTGAATTAAAACAACTGTTATTTATTTTCGATCAAGAAAATATCAGATTATTTTAAAATAGCTTTTCACTATGACTATATTACTAATGTACATACAGTATAGTGCAGGTAGTGTAGCTCAAAAAAATAGAGCTAGTAAAAACATTCTGAAATCATTTTAGTTTTTCTTGTCCTCAAATTAGTAATGTATGACTATTTTTAGAAAGGAAACAAATTCAAAGTATTCATTTGTTGTACAGTGTAATGAGCCTTTCGATTCTGAACTTTTACGCAGTATTATTGCAAATGGGAGACACTTCCGCTATAGGTACACGCGTAGTTATGACAAAGTAATGGTTGGCAGTGTATCATTAGGATACTGTGCAAATATTATAAAAACAGAAACGTGTACCAGTCATGAGAGAAAGAGGGGCAGGATTCTTTGTTAGAATAATGTGTTCAATGATAATGATGCATTCTGATGGCTCTCTCCGAACTCTGAAGGTTTATGTTATCTTGGAAGGGTTATGAGGTTATGACTCTTACAAATGATGAAATGATTGGTATCCATAAAACCGCACCACCTCCATACATACACACACAGAATGAACATCGTGACAAAAGAAATATGATCCCTGGTGAAGAACATACAGCCACACAGTTGATTAGTGAAACAACTGCTTCCAAATTTTGGTAGCATTAGATCTGTCAGGACTCAGCCAGGGATCGGCTCTCACCTTCCGGCCCGCCGGCTTCCCCTGACATCCTGGTCGGTCGGGCAGCTGGCGCGGTAGCGGGGGAGAAGCTGAGCATTCTCCCCGCATGCAGTGGCTTCCGGGTGGGCTGGTGTCTGGCATCGCAACTCCGGACATGGGCGCCGCCATGACAGTCGGCCCATGTGACAGTATCTTCATCCCAGGATAGGTGAGTGATCAGCTGACGCTGTGCATCTATCAAAGGGTTCCTCTGGGTATATAACTGTTCCACTGGCTACAGGAAGTTGCCTGAACAATGGTTGTCTCATAGTGTGCTATTGTTGAGTTCCCGGTCCAGGTTCCTATCCATCGTTACAGCAGCAGTGTATACCATCCTTACCGGTGTGCCTCCCATCTCTGGTGAATATCCGTGCAGCAGTGTATTCCATCTCTACCTGTGTGCCTCCCGTTTCTGGTGAATATCCGTGCAGCAGTGTATTCCATCTCTACCTGTGAGCCTCCCGTCTCTGGTGAATATCCGTGCAGCAGTGTATTTCATGTCTACCTGTGTGCCTTTCGTCTCTGGTGATTCCTCGTGTAACCGTGAGTCCATCTCTACTTGAATATCTTCCTTGCTAGTGATCTACGTGTTAAGGGGTTAATACACCGCACTGTAGGCCAGCATTAGTGCCTACCCAGGCATATCCCCTCGGGCTACGGGTGTGGTGTCTCTATTCCCACGGGGCTTGGGTACCTGGCCAAAGGACCGCAACCTGCTCTCGGGGTGCAGCGAAGCCCAAATCCCGCTTGGAGGGGTAACTGGCGAACACCATCTCATGGGATACATTCCGCACCTTTGACCAGGTCTCGCCAACACTCAAGACCTGTGGATGAGGAGAACATATATCCAGGCCCCTCGTCTCCGCTTCCTCCCGCAACTTAGGCCCACCACGTCCCACATTCCAGTCTCAGACGTGACAGTTTGTTCAGGCCCAATGGAGGCTGCAGGGTCCCAAGGTACTGGGGGTCTCATTCAGACCCGCTCGCGAGCCTTGAGCGCTCGCAAGCGGGTCAATGTTTCCCAAAAGCGCATGCGCACGAAGGAGGCGCCTCCATCATGCGCATGCGCGAGATCCGAATAACGACGGGGTAGCCGTCGTTATGGGTCTCGCACCAAAGGGGGCGTGCTGTCGATGGTGATTGACAGCATGCCCCCTTTGGTGGGTGTGCCAGGAGCATGGCTGCCAAGACAGAGGCATTCCCATGGGAATGCCTATCGCCTGGGGCCGGCCCCAGTGACATCACTAGTGATGTCAGTGGGAGTGATTTTGGCTCTGATAGAGCCAAAATCACTCCAGGGCTTGCGGCAGACGAGACCCTACCGCAAGGGTCTCGTCGCAAGTCTGATGGTCGAGATGGTCTTGACCATCGCGACCATCATCATGGTTGCTCGCATAAGCTGTGGGTGGTAACCCACAGCTATGCGAGCATCCACGAGGCCGCCTCGCAAAAAAAAAACATGCCCTGATTCAGAGTGGGCGCTCATTCAGAGCGTCCGCCTCTGAATCAGGCCCTGGGTCCCTACAAGAGTTGACCTCTCAGATGGACAACCAAGAGTCGGCCCAACAACAAGTGGCTCACTACTTACAGGAGCTCTCGAGGCAACTGGTTTCTATTCAAACCATGTTGGCTTCTATTCTTCCGGCTCCCCCAGCTGCAGCCCCTGCACCCTCTCCTCCGGTTCCTCCTCCGGTGGCTCCAACTCTCAAACTCCGACTCCAGTGGGCAACCCCGGAGAGGTTTGATGGCGATCCTAGGTGGTGCCGAGGATTCATTAATCAATGCGAGATCCAATTTGAATGTCTTCCCCAGAATTTTCCATCTCGGGCAAAAGTGGCATATGTGATCTCATTGTTAACAGGAGCAGCATTAGATTGGGTCTCCCCTTTATGGGAACGGGCCGACCCCATCGTATCTTCCTATGAAGAATTTGTCTTGGCATTTAAGAGAATTTTTGATGAGCCCGGTCGCTCTGCATCAGCATCTTCTGATCTACTTCGTGTGTGTCAGGGTACTCGATCCATAGGACAGTATGTTGTTCAGTTTCAGACCCTGGCATCCGAATTAAAATGGAATGAGGAGGCCCTCAAGGCATCCTTCCTTCATGGACTTTCTGAGAGGATGAAGGATGAACTTGCCTCTAGGAATTTGCCAGAATCCTTCGCTGACGTTATTTCTCTCTGCATCAAAATTGACCTTCGTCACCGGGAGCGGTGGGCTAGTAGGGGAAGAGATGAACGGTTACCAGCTAATTCTTCATCTATGCCCACTTCAGCTAGTGAGGAGGAACCGATGCAAGTCAATAGGTCTAAGCTCACCCCGGCAGAACGTAATAGACATTTCCAGAATAAATTGTGTATTTACTGCGCTGCACCTAACCACATTTTAAAAAATTGTCCTCTGCTTGCGGGAAATGCGAGACCCTGACTGAAGTAGGAAGCATTCAGTTAGGGGTCATTCTCAAGCCATCCCAAATATCAGATAGTCTTCTACTAGTGTTGCTTTCCCATAAGTCCAAGACAAGAAGGATCCAAGAATTAATTGATTCTGGAGCCGCTGGTAAGTTTATTTCAGAAAAATTGGTTCACAATTTAGGTATCCCAGTTGTTCCCCTACCTAATAAGTTGCTACTCTCCAGTTTAGAATGTAAAACTCTGGTGGGGCCCCCCATTTCTTTTCTCTCCCAGCCTGTAGCTGTCCGAATTGGTTGTTTGCACCAGGAAATGCTGGAATTTTTTGTACTGCCTGAATCCTCCTACGAGCTAGTATTAGGATTGCCCTGGTTGAAAAGACACAATCCTGTCTTCGACTGGGATAGGATGCAAATCCTGTCCTGGGGTTCACATTGTTTCCAAAATTGCTTGACCAAGGTCATTCCTGTATGTAACCAAGCAACAGTTACTAACGCAGCAGAGAAGTCCCTCTGTCCTGAGTCTTCAAGACACCCCTCTCAACCTTGTTTGCCTAAAGTCTATCAAGATTTTGCTGACGTATTCTGTGAACAAGCAGTGGATAAACTTCCTCCGCATCGACCTTGGGATTGTGCAATCGATTTATTTCCTGGGAAAAGTTCTCCACATGGTCGTGTTTACCCCTTGTCTGTTCCAGAGACCACTGCCATGGAAGAATACATTAAGGAAAACCTTGCCAAAGGGTTTATCTGGCCATCTTCTTCTCCTGCAGGTGCAGGTTTCTTTTTTGTAGGGAAAAAAGATGGAGGGCTCCGTCCTTGCATACCGTAGATTATCGAGGCTTAAACCAAATCACCATAAAAAAATGGTACCCCTTACCTTTGATCTTCGACCTTTTGACAAAGTCCGAGGGACTCGGGTCTTCACCAAGCTAGATTTACATGGTGCCTATAACTTGATTCGAATTAAAGCTGGAGACGAGTGGAAGACCGCATTTAATACCAGAGACGGGCACTTCGAGTACCTTGTAATGCCCTTTGGTCTTTGCAATGCCCCAGCTATATTTCAAGGTTATGTCAATGAGATCTTCCGGGATATTCTTCATAAATTTGTTGTGATTTATCTCGATGATATTTTAATTTTTTCCAGAGATTTACAGAGCCATTGTCATCATGTACGAGAGGTATTGTCCCGCCTTCATGATCATCACCTTTTTGGAAAGCTTTCCAAATGTATTTTTGAGCAGACTTCGGTACCTTTCTTGGGACATATATTTTCCGGAAAAAATCTGCAGATGGACCCTGACAAATTAAAAGCAATTTCTGACTGGACTCTGCCTACTTCATTAAAGGCCACCCAGCGGTTTTTAGGATTTGCAAACTATTATAGGAGGTTTATCCCACACTTTTCTACACTGGTGGCACCCATTACCTCCCTCACGAGAAAAGGAGCCAACCCATCTAACTGGTCTGTTTCAGCAGTACAAGCCTTTCAAAAATTAAAAAACACTTTCTCCAGAGCCCCAGTCCTATGCCAGCCTCAAATAGACAAACCATTCACTGTAGAGGTGGACACATCCTCTGTTGGAGTAGGGGGCGGTATTATCTCACAATTGCCGAAGATGGGAAAACCCATCCCTGTGGATTCTTCTCCCATAAATTTTCTCCTGCAGAGAGGAATAATATAATAGGCGACCAAGAACTTTTTGCAATGCGTTTAGCCTTGGAGGAATGGCGGTATCTTCTTGAAGGGGCTAAATTTCCAGTCACGATTATTACAGACCATAAGAATCTGATCTATCTTCAAACCGCACATCGGTTAAACGCCAGACAGGCTCGATGGTCACTTTTTTTTTCTAGGTTTAATTTAAAACTTCAGTTTCATCCAGGTGTGTTGAACAAAAAAGCTGATGTGTTATTACGCTCTTTTATGACCAAGTTGGAGGAGGAGGAGTACTCTCAAGTTTGCCCCGTTCTCGACCCAATTGTTTTTGCTCCACTCAAGTAGTGTCTCTACCACCTGGGAAAATTTTTGTGCCCTCTAATTTACATAAAAAATGATGGGGTTGGGCTCATGCAACTTGTTTGCTGGTCACACCGGAATCACCAAGACCTATCAATTTCTACTTCGATCCTACTGGTGGCCTACCATGAAGAAGGATGTCACAGAATTTGTCCTATCTTGTGTTAAATGCGCTCAACATAAGACACCTCGTAGGAAGATGATTGGTCCTCTACGCCCCTTACCAATTCCAACTGCTCCATGGACCCACATCTCAATGGATTTATTTTCTGAACTACCTCGGTGCAAGGGGCATAACACGGTATGGGTAGTCGCTTTTCTAAGATGGCACACTTTATTCCACTGGTTGGTCTTCTTTCAGCTCAATTGGCAAAAATCTTTATTCGAGATATTTTCAGATTGCACAGTCTTCCAAAGGAAATAATTTCTGTCCGAGGTGTTCAATTTATAGCCAAATTCTGGAGAGCCCTGTGCAATACATGTGGAATTAAACTGAAGTTTTCCTCGGCCTACCACCCACAGACGAATGGTCAAACTGAAAGGGTTAATCAAGAGCTGGAGACCTTCATTAGGCTCTTTGTGTCATCCTCCCAGGATGATTGGGTGGACCTCCTAGCATGGGCAGAGTTTTCTCACAATTATAAGTACCATTCTTCCTATAAATCCACTCCTTTTTTTACGGTGTTTGGAAGACACCCTCGAGTTCCAGATTTCCAAAAACTCCCATCCATGGATGTTCCAGCAGTAAACAAAGATATCCAATCTTTTTCAGTTTTGTGGAGTAAAATTCATAAATCATTAAAACAATCCTCTAAAAATTACAAGAAATTTGCGGACAGGAGACGATTGGCGGTTCCACTGCTGAGAGTTGGGGACAGGGTTTGGTTATCTTCCAAGAATATTCGCTTAAGAGTACCGTCTATGAAACTTGCCCTACGCTTTATTGGGCCACATCGTGTCCTCAAGGTGATCAGTCCAGTAACTTATCAATTGGAACTTCCTCCTCAAATGAAGATTTCAAATACTTTTCACGTTTCCCTCTTACGACCTCTGGTGCTTAACCGTTTTCAGAGTTGTTCTCCCATGTTATCTCAAGTAAAAATGTTACAAGGCACCGAATTTGAGGTGGAAAGGATTCTAGATTCCTGGCACAGATTCAACACCCTTCAATATCTCATTGATTGGAAGGGCTACGGCCCTGAGGAAAGGGCCTGGATCAGAGCCTCTGATGTAAACGCTCCGCGATTAATTCATAATTTTCACAGATTTCCAGATAAGCCTGATGGGTGTTCGGTGCCCACCCTGAAAGGGGGGGTACTGTCAGGGCTCAGCCAGGGATCGGCTCTCATCTTCCGTCCCGCCGGCTTCCCCTGACATCCTGGTCGGTCAGGCAGCTGGCATGGCGGCGGGGGAGAAGCTGAGCATTCTCCCCGCATGCAGTGGCTTCCGGGTGGGCTGGTGTCTGGCATCGCAACTCTGGACATGGGCGCCGCCATGACAGTCGGCCCATGTGACAGTATCTCCATCCCAGGATAGGTGAGTGATCAGCTGATGCTGTGCATCTATCAAAGGGTTCCCCTGGGTATATAACTGTTCCACTGGCTACAGGAAGTTGCCTGTACAATGTTTGTCTCCTAGTGTGCTATTGTTGAGTTCCCGGTCCAGGTTCCTATCCATCGTTACAGCAGCAGTGTATACCATCCTTACCTGTGTGCCTCCCGTCTCTTGTGAATATCCGTGCAGCAGTGTATACCATCTCTGCCTGTGTGCCTCCCGTCTCTGGTGAATATCTGTGCAGCAGTGTATTCCATCTCTACCTGTGTGCCTCCCATCTCTGGTGAATATCCGTGCAGCAGTGTATACCATCTCTACCTGTGTGCCTCCCGTTTCTGGTGAATATCCGTGCAGCAGTGTATACCATCTCTACCTGTGTGCCTCCCGTTTCTGGTGAATATCCGTGCACCAGTGTATTTCATCTCTACATGTGAGCCTCCAGTCTCTGGTGAATTTCCGTGCAGCAGCGTATATCATCTCTACCTGTGTGCCTTTCATCTCTGGTGATTCCTCGTGTAATCTTGAGTCCATCTCTACTTGAATATCTTCCTTGCTAGTGATCTACGTGTCAAGGGGTTAATACACCGCACTGTAGGTCAGCATTAGTGCCTACCCAGGCATAACCCCTCGGGTCATGGGTGTGGTGTCTCTATTCCCACGGGGCTTGGGTACCTGGCCAAAGGACCGCAACCTGCTCTTGGGGTGCAGCGAAGCCCAAATCCCGCTTGGAGGGGTCACTGGCGAACACCATCCCGTGGGTTAGATTCCGCACCTTTGCCCAGGTCTCGCCAACACTCAAGACCTGTGGATGAGGAGAACATATATCCAGGCCCCTCATCTCCGCTTCCTCCCACAACTTAGGCCCACCACATCCCACATTCCAGTCTCAGACGTGACAAGATCCCACCAGGATCACTCGGGGAACTTTAAATTTTAGATACATCCAAGACCTGGCTAAATTAATAGACATCACCAAGATGTATGATGACACTTCTAGGTATACTGGTAAGGAACTACAGGCTTCTAAAAAGGAATTGGTACAACATAGGCTAGTGTTAAACTACCTCACAGCTGTTACTGGTGGATATTGTGTGACTTTGGCCACCCAATTTCGTGTCAAGTGTTGCACGTACATCACCAATAATACTAATGACCCCAAAGAGGTGATAGCCCGGAAAATGGATGAAATCCTTCAACTGAAGTTTCGGAAGGACCATAATAGTTCCCTGAGGTAAAGGTAGAGAAATGGTTCTCATGGTTAAACCCTGTCAAATGGTTTGTCGGTCTGGGAGAGTGGGTACAGGAGATGGTTGCTAGTATAGGTAAGCTCCTTATTCTTATAATTGTTGTCATTTTAGTAATTGGTTTATGTGTCAGATGTGTTCTTACTGTGGCAAGGGGTGGAAAATGTCCCACCAAGTTAAACCGTGAAAATGAAATCATGATGGTGGTGAATGGTAGTGGTATAGGTACTAAGATTGATAAAGAATTGTATTACAATCCTGAAATTGAATGTGCCATCAGATAATAACATGTGAATAGGCTTGGTCATGTATAATAAAATGTATTGTAAATGTTCTGTTAAAACATCATAGATAATGTAGTCTCAATTCCCCCCCAAACTTCCTTTATAGGGTTGTTTTACCCTTTTCCTGAAATGCATTATTAACGGCTCAATGACCGTGTTGTGTCATACCATTTAGAACATTGAATACTTATTTATTATGCATGACTAAAAAGGTTGAATAGAATGTGATAGTTTTATGTTTGCTATCAATGGGTGGACTGTCAAAGTCAAATAATTGGATATGACCGCTTGCAATTATTATCTGACGATCTAATCATCTATGGTTTGATGATGGGTTACCAGGACACTACTTTGCGCTGGCACAATCTGATGCACACAAATGCGATTCCACAATGCACACACATAAATTTATATGCATACACATAGACGCTCATATGTGTATCCACATGCGTACACATAGACGCTCACATGCGTATTCACATACATACATATGAACACTTCCTATGGAATCGGTATGAAGTTCGATTCCTGGCAGTGGCAGCCCGACAGATGGACAGATCCCGGCAGCCTGACAGCGCTGGAAATCCTGATCGTCCTCAGATAAGTATATACTAACCTAACCCCCCTATCCCTCCTTAGGGGTGCCTAATCCTAACCTCCCCCCCAAGTGCCTGACCCTAATCCCCCCTGTAAGTGCCTAACCCTAACCCCCGCTGCCTAAACCTAAGTCCCCCGGGGGGTGCCTAGCCCTAAATCCCCCCCGGGGGTGCCTAATCCTAACCCTCCCTCCCCCTAGCCTAACCCTCCTGGGGGGGTGCCTAACCCTAAGTCCCCCCCGGGTGCGCTAAACCTAACCCTCCCCCCACAGCTGTCTGCTCGTGGCGCCCGGCATCCCTTCAATCAGGATGCCGGGCACCTGTCTCCCGGCATCGGGAAAATGACAGGCGTCTAGATATAGATGCCTGTCATTTAACCCACGCCGGGATAAAGCAGTCGGGAAGCCGGCTGTCGGGATCATGTCAGCCGGTTTCCCGTTTGCATCCCCTCTCTATTTCAATATATAGATGCACATATGCGAACGCATACATATAAAATGGTTCCCACACATTATATGTTAATAACCAGAGTTATTAAAGGTTTTGTTTGTTAATAATTATGATGTAATATGTACTTAAGAGAGATCTAAGGTTTAGAATATAGTGGACATGTCATGTTTCGTATCATACTAAATCCCTGTTTATTTGCAGACATCCGTTTCTATCAGCAAGGAAATCGCATCATGCGTCCGCTAGTTATGGATGATAGGGAGTTATTGCTTAGAATGTTATTACTTATGTGCAGTGTTGTAGCCAGTTTTAACCAGTTGTTCGGCGGGAAGCTACACAAAGAGACTGTTGCAGAACTGAGCCATGCCCCCTGATGACACCGTATGAACGGACCAATGATCAGATTATCCAGAAGCAAGAACCAATGGAAACTTGTCAACTAGTCCCTTTGTTAACTCTGAACTCTGTAAGGTATATGAGCTGTGTCCCGATCTCAGTGTTCAGACATCCTCTTTGATGATCACAGACTTCTGGATTGATGACTGTATGCTGGGACCAGTGCACATGCGTATGTATCGGCTGGTACTATTTTATTGCTTTTTACTCTAAATGTTAAATCTTTCATCGTGTTACTTTTTCTTTACATAAATAACATTTGTGCTTTGGAACCACACGATTGGATTGGAAAGCAATTCTTTCTTAAGTGACGTGCAACGCTAAATAGCGACTAGCAACTATTACGAATCAATAGTGTCAAAACCAATTCATATTTGCATGGTAGAATGTTACCTGTGATTTTTTACCATTTTATATTGGTTTTTTTATCTGTGCTTACTACAATTTTATATAATTTTTTTTTAAATGTCATGTAAATAAAATGTGTACATGTTTACCTCTCTACCATATAGACTATTACATGTTATAACTCTAGTTTGCACCAAAAAGGTACAAAACCCTCACCCTCTATCTTACTTCCAATTTGGTGGCACAGGAAAGACCACCAGTACCCTAGGTTGCATCAGAGTGCTATGTCATAAGAGACTTTGCTACAGTACTTTGCGAATGTACTTCATTTACATAGGTGCAACTAAGGGGTGCACGGACCACCCATTAGCCTTGTTCACCGTGTTGCTGCCAATCCGCCATATTTATTAATGTAATTAATGGCCGTCCGGTCAGGAACGCGTTAACTGGACTGCATTGCCCGCACCTGACCTGGAGGACCTTCTGCTCCCCAGCTCCGCCTCCACTGCGTTACAATAATGGGATCCAGCAGATGTAGGAGCATGCGTCGTGACGTCATGACGCCAGGCCATGTGCTCACTTACTTGCTCTCATGCATTGCTGTGAAGAGGAGCGGAGGAGCTATGCAGCAACGCCTGGAGGAGGACGCCTCACCCAGCGACCACGCCAGAGTCAGACTGTGTGTCAGTGACAGACTGACAGCTGTCTGTAGAATAGAATAGAAGAGGGGATCAGATGACAGAGAGCTTGATTAAAGCAATTTAAATTGCCTTGATTTCCCCAGGTAAGGCATTTTTTTTCTGGCTGCATCTTGCAGGGGAGGGGGTGATTTGTATGTAGTCTGTAATGGCAGAAACCCCTATTTTTAATATTTTTTTTTATTACAAATTTTTCTCACTATAATAAAAGGGTCAACCTGTTTATTTTTATTTTTTTTATATTTTTAAAGGCTGCATCTTCTATCACCAATCCATATTATTATTTTCTTGTCTACTCCTTAGAGGCTGCTAAAGGGACAGGGGGGAGGGGAGCATAATGTGTAAGGGGCATTACTGTGTGTGGCATATTGTGTAAAAGGCATTACTGTGTGTGGCATAATGTGTAAGGGGCTTATTGTGTAGCATAAAGATATAGGGGCATTACTATGTGGCATAATGTTATGAGGAGCATTACTGCATGGCATAATGTTATGAGGGGCATTATTGCATGGCATGTGTAAAGGGCATTGCTGTGTGGCATAATGTGTAAAGGGCATGACTTCATGGCATAATGTGTAAAGGGCATTACTGCGTGGCATAATGTTTAAAGGGCATTACTAGGCATTAGTGTTTGGCATATTGTGTTATAAAGGACATTCCTGTGTGGAATATTGTATAAGAGATACTATGATGTGTGGCATAATGTTTGTAATGACTACGAATGTGTGATGTAACGTGAATAAGGGACATTACTGATGCGTAATTTGAATTGGGGGTACTATTGTGTGGTCATGCCCCTTCCCAGTGAGACCACACCTGTTTTTATCAGCGTGCACACTCTCCCTGCTTCAGTTGTGAATGGGCACCAATTCTCTTTATGTACTCATATCACATGTAGGATTCCCCTCAGTGTCCCTGCCCTCACCCACCCTGTAACTCCCCCTCAGTGTCTTTGCCCTCACCCTCCCTGTAACTTCACCTCAGTGTCTCTGCCTTCACTCTCCTTGTAACTCTGCCTCAGTTTCTTGCCCTCAAAAGGGACTAATTAGTCGTGTCACGAGGACACGCCCCTTTTCAGAAGCTCGCTGCAGGCACTCTCTGTCCGCATTTAGTGACCTGCCCTTTCCTGTTGTGGCATGAACACTAAAAGGGATAACGTTAAAAATCTTTGCTGCCTAAATAATGATCACAATACAGTGCCAAACTTCCAAGGAGACATAAGTTCTGGCAATTGGTTGGAACTGGGACCACCCATTACCAAATGTCTAGTTTCACCTATGTTCATTTGATAGTCTGCTTAATACTCACATGGCGGCCAAATAGATGGAAAATCTAAAAACATAGTAAATGTACAGTACAGAAATACAAAATGTAAACACTGCTATAAATGCATGCCTGCTTTAAAGTTTATTTTTTGACATGTACAATTGTATAGTGTTCCCTCTAGCTCCAGCAGCAGGCAGGGTGCCGGAGCTAGAGAGGGAACTTCTGCGTGCGGGGGCGCCCAGCGTCTATTCACTGGCGTTGACCGGGTCACCACACATTTCCCCACCCGCGGGACACTGCGACCTACGGGTGAAGACGGCAAACGCAGGCTGTCTTAGCGGGGCGCTGCGCGGTGAGGGCAGGGTGCAGCGCCCCGCTAAAACAGCCTAGTGGGAACGCTAAATGTATGTACTTGCAGGATTGCTTTTACATAATCTATACTTTTGGAAGGGCTGCATAACATCACTTGCGGCTCACAGGTGGAGACATTGCATTGAATCATAATTACATCTAATTGCATCCACTATTTTGTACTGACACCAGTGGCCACATTCAGACAAAGATTCTGTGCTTCCATAGGGATTGTACACACTCTGATGATGCAACCGATGGTGCATCTTGATACGCACAGCGGCGGATTAGCTCAGCAGCCGATAGGCGTCTCCAAATCCCATTGGCTGTGGCATTAGCATAAAAACGCAGTTGGGGCTACAATAGCGTGAACTTCTAAATCAGGCCCAATATGGCTTCAAGAGGTTCCCAAACTGGGTGCCGCAGGGCACTTTCAGGAATGCCACAGGTTGGTGGTCTAGGACCAAATACAAAAGATGATGGGTAAACACAATTTACTTAATTTAATATTTTTATCTGACTTTCTCAATAAGAAACTTCTGGCCTAGGGGTGCCGTGAAAAAAATGCTGATACTCTAGGGTGCTGTGATTCAAGAAATTTGGGAAATACTGGTTTATACCAACATTTTATATGCAGGCTTCACTGAATGTGTCTATGCAATTGGAGTTACAGAAAGTGTAAGTGGGTCTCAAGGTGAGAAACTGAATATTGTTTTGCATGCATTGTAATAATTCTTGTTATTACAGGTTGAGTCTCCCATATCCAGATATTCCGAAATACGGAATATTCCGAAATACGGAATTATTTTGGCATGACTGAGATAATGAAACCTTTGATTTTTGATGGTTCAATGTACACAAACTTTGTCTAAGGCACACATTATTAAAAATATTATATAAAATTACCTTCAGGCTGTGTGTATAAGGTGTATATGAAACATAAATGAATTTCATTTCTGTACTTAAACTTTGCTTGAGCCACAAAATTATTGAAAATATTGTATAAAATATCAGTCTGCCGTGCACCGCTTTGCATTATGGGAGTGACGTCATGACGTCACTCCCATTACCCACTGCGGGAGCCGGAAGATGTCCGGCTCTGGTAGTGGGAGCAGCAGCCGATGAGAGTCTGTCTGACTCTCATCAGCTGCTAAAGCAAACACACAGCTGCCGGCTCCGGCGGCTGTGTGTTTGTCACTGTGTAGTGCTGAACGAACTCAGTCCGGTCAGCGCTACACACGCGGTGCAGCTGTGTCACAGAGACACAGTCTGCCCGAGGCCCGCATGGTACGCAGCTGAGACGCCCTTCACTATGTGGCGCCTTACGCAGCTGCGTACCATGCGTAACGGGAGAACTGGCCTGGGGGAGGGTTAGGTTCAGGGCTCCCGGGTGGGACTTAGGCACCCCCCCCGGGGGTGGGGGGGGGGTTAGGGTGTGGCATGCGGCCATTCATACTGATTCCATTTTCAATTAATGTGCCAATTTGCTTGTCCCATTTACATGCACTAGTCCTGTATGTGTATGCTCATACAAGTTATTTTGGAGAGTCAGGTAGTACTCAAACTTTCCCCAAGGAAACCCCCAATGGTCCCCGCAAGGACTTACCTTCAACTGGAGACTGACTCAAGTTGAGGCACTGTGCTGAGAAGAAAGACAGAAAAGGTGAGGTTGTCTAACAGTGAGTTTTTCTGCCCCTCTCACCATTAGGTGCATTGAGGGACAGGGGCTATACGGAGATCATTAGATAATTACCTTATTTGATTTAAATATACAATAAAGTGGTATGACTGTACATACAATAAAATAGAAAAAAAACAACATTTCAGTAAATATTACAGACGAGTGAAACGTCTATATTTCTACTAAAGGCAAATTTGCAAATAAGCAAACAAAAAAAATATAGCCTGAGCTTAAATCCAAGCACATCAGCCAAGTTTATCCCATGGCCTGTCACTCCAGAATCTGCAGGCCACTGTGTGGACACTTGCAGCATCACCTACAGCATCGTTGGCATAAGAATGTGTTAACAGCTATGGTATCAAAGAGGCAGTTCTCCCCAACCAACAGTTGCATACTGCCATGTGCTGCCCTTAGTATATTATTATTATTAGCAGTTTATTATATAGCGCAGCATATTCTGTTGCACTTTACAAATGGAAATAACATTAATGGAACCAAACTGGGTAGTAACAGACAGACATAAAGGTAAGAGGGCCCTGCTCGCAAGCTTACGATCTATAGGGAAATAGGCGGTAATACACAAGGATAGGTGCTACATATTGCAAATTGGTCCAGTCAGATTGCAGAGGTTATTGGTGGGCTATATAATCAAGTCACACAGGAAAGTTGACCTAGGGTCAGGGGAATGTGAAATTGAAGAAAGAGAAAATATGTGAGGGTATGTGTAGCTTGTAAGAAGGGATGTCATTAGAAAGCTTCCCTATGAAGGTTTTGTAGGCGGTTTTCCGGAATCTGATAAGCTTGTCTGAAGAAGTGAGTTTTCAGGGAACGCTAGACAGTGAATAGACACTCCACAAGTCTATCTCAGCCCACTACTTCCTAGCTAAGGCCCTGCAGGCTAACATACCCTCCCGGGACCCAACCAATCTACTTCTGGACCCTGACCCTACACGGCAGCCCTATGAATGTTTGGCCCAATTTCTCTATACAGTGGATCCATCTATTCCTGTTTCAAGCTTGTGGCTCCATGTGTCTATAGTTGATTGTAGGGTTGAAAATCTTGGTGCTTACTGAGCTTCATCTTAAAAGAACAGATTCTCTTCCAGTCAGTTTCAGCTTTTTCCCGCCACATAGGTAATATTTCCATCTTGGGTCCTTGGACATCAGATGGGGCCTGCACTTCTCCATTTATTAAGCAAGTACCATTTCAGAATTCTACTGCTCTATTCTGGGGCTTGCTCTCCTACATATAATTAATATTTGTGGACATTGATTAAGCTTGCAACTAATATCTCCTGTATTCTAGTTGTGTGTTTAAGAATTTCTATCATTTTAAGAAAAAAGACCTGTTAACTTTACTACAGTACATATCGACTTTGCTTATAGGCTGTCTATAGCAAACCTCTGACTTAAATCTCCATCACTTGAACTTGGGGGGGAGGGCACTAAACACCATCAATCCTGTGACACTGACCTTTCTTATATCACGAAACAGAAGGTAGAGATATTTCTTTGTAGAGAACAAAGAAATATATCAAAAAAGGACAAATGAGCCTTGGGCGGGGCACCCTTTAAAAGATAATGTAAATAATTTGTGAGTGATATGGTGACAATTTAGCTAAAACTTAACATTTATTGTTACCTAAAATAAGGCTCTCTCATGAGAGTAATTCCAATAAGGAACAAATAACATAGGACACAATAGACACTCACAGAGAGTGTATGAGAGCATTGAAAAAATAGCAAATAAAATAAACAATATAAATCAGTGCGGTGAATCAGCCTTGTATGTGAAGTAGACAAAAGGTTGCAAATTAAGGTTCAATCATCCTATCATAGGATTAGTATGTAATGCGACCATTCATATATAATGTAAGCAATCAGAAAAGTATTGTCTAAAAAGACAGCAGTATTGTCTAACAAAACAGAAGGCGAAAATATACAACAGACCTCAAATCCCCAGTCCTCAAATGAAAAATTCATAGAGAAACTGAGAGGATACACTTCAAAAAAAGTTTAAGTACAATTGAAATGATTCTAAGCATCTTGATAGGGGAACCTAAATAAGTGTGAGTATCATCAATTGTATGCAGTCTGATTAGTTACATCTGGCAGAATAAGAACATAAATTAAATCATTAATTTGTAGTAATTCATTAGAAAAATACATGGATCTTAAGATGTAAGAACAGGATACACAAATCAAACTTTCCAAGACCGGTCTTGGATCAGCATCTCAGTTCTACCTGCGACATAAATCACTTATAATAATGTTCACTGCATATACTAAAAGTACTAGTTGACACACAAGTTAAATGCACAATAGAGATTAGAATTATATAGTGTTATTGCACCGATCAAATCAACACACCAGTGAAGAATCTCTGTCACCTAAAAAGAAAATAAAGTTTGTGAGAATATATAACGTCCCAATAGTGAGATCGCTGATTTAGGTATGTATTATCATAATTTCACATTTATTCATGTGTGATATTTTAAGCATTACCAAGTAATTTCAATTAGTAAGGGTGTCATATACTTGAACAAGATGTTTTACCAAAGTGGTAATGAAAAAAGTAAGGTCTGGAATAAATGGACGTGCAGTAACTTCTACTTTCCCCCATCTAAATCAAAAGGGGGATGAGAGAGTGACTACAGCGTATATGCCAGATGAAACAATAGACAGCGCTTCTGTTGTCTGAGATAGTAGCTGTGTCTCTCCCCTGATACTAAAAGGCATTGCAGGGGGAGTCAAGCGCTAGAAACTCAGATGAGAGAGCGCTAGTAGAATGACAGGAAAGTACCTGTAGGAAGAGCCTGTTCAATAAGACTGCAATGAGGTGCGTGCAGATGTGCAGAAGCCTGGAGCCAGTGTTGTGCCAGATTGAGGGCAAGCTGGCCATGGAGGTGATAGGGGTGGCCAGAAGATTCCGGGGATAAAAGAAAAGGAAGCTACAAGTGAGAATGATTATAAACAGAAAATTTTAAATTGACAGGCCCGAGCAGCGCCCCCTGCCGTGCGGAGACACATGTCGCAACTCCCTAGTTACGGCCCTGTGTGGGAGTAGCATGCTTCTGGACAAGCACTTAATCTTGGTTCTGATAGGCAAAAAAGATTATAATTGTCCATGACTGATGATCTCGAGGATTCTGAATTATGAGGCTAAAATAAGGGTCCTTGACGACTACAGAAGATTTGCTGATTTGCATTACAAAAGGGAAAACCTCTGCTCATTAAAGATTTCACCTCTGAGATTTCTCCATTGAGATTGTCAATAAACACAAAATAATTAAATCCAATCTGCAAATACATATTTGAAAACAAAACACAATTCTCTCTATTCGGCAAGACCACATACGATAGTAGATAGTAAAGATTTTCTCTATGAAACTTTGAATGATGCTGACAGATACTTTAACAGGTCAAAAATCTGAACTTTAGCTGAATTGCTTTAAGTTTCTTCAATCAGCAAATGCTAAGAGAAATGCTACTATTGGAATCCCACATCCTGCCATATTTGACATCAATTGAAATGTTCTTGTTAACTTTATTATGATTTACTTTCTTGTTTGTCTATTGCTACTGATCAAATTGGCAGTTGACTCACTTTGCTCCACTGGCTGGGACTACTATGGTTAAGTCCCTACTATTATCACTTTTTCTGCGGTTGATTTACAGTAGATCAAAACAGTGATTCACTACCAATCTATTGATCACTATCTTGCTCAATTTTGGGCCTACCAAAGCAGCATTAGGGATTTAAGGCACACATGAAAGAAACTGGACTGCTGAGGATAGTATTGCCCTATGTGACACGTGGATCGCAGTTCATGTCTCCACTCCCTGGGTGGAATGGATGACACATCGCATTTATAATGCGATGCATTCACCCACTTATCGCAAGCATACCAGCATTTGATAACGCTGTATGCTTGAAAAAAAATCACAAAGGACAGTTCTCCTGGTGTCCTTTGCGATGAAGACCTTTCAGGTTTATGACCCAGAAGTCCTTCTGCACATACGTTGAGTGAGGCACGCGCTGCGGGAGGTGCTGGGAGGGATCCATCTCAGGGGGAGTTGCAAATATAAGCCCATAGACTTCTATCGGGCAATGCCATCTAAAGATGGCAATGTAAGTGCAACGGAATATGCTACGCTATATAAGAAACTGTTAATAAATAAATGTCCACCACATCCAAGCCCCAGAATGTATCGCATTCCAGAGCTTGGTGCTTATACGGTAAGTAGCCAAACCACTGAAAGCGTAATTATGGATGTTTCACTGCAAAATCTGTAACAATGCATTACGCCCCACATGTAAACTGCTATTTTGCTCATGACTCCTTGATACATCATTTTAATAACAAATTGATAGATCACAATGACAGATATGTCATCTATTATATGACTATAGACAATATATACTATAATAAACTTGCATGCACCTAAACACCTGATCACACTAAAAAAAAAAACATAACATTTTCTTGCAAAGTGTCCGCACTCAGTATTGCTCGCACCAAAGTGTACTCACAACATAAATTACAAAACAATGCCATTAATAAGGCCAGTTATAAGCCAGGCTAAGCAACTCTATGACACTCCCCCATTTGAACAAGCCTAGTGTCAATATGATTAATAGAAAAGTAAATTTCACAAGTGAGGTAATAAGCCAGGGAACTTGCCGTAATTTGGTGGAACCAAGATGACATATTTAATCATCAAGTCCCTGGAAGGGTGGCTTGCTCTTCCAAGAGTCTGGGAGACTCCCCGAATTTCAGGATGTACATTCATTTATACATCATAAAAATACTGTGAACACAAACTTATAGCAAGAAAGTACTCTTATGTAAACTTATTTTATGCATGATGAAGAGTTTATCTCATTTTGAGATCCATTTATCATGTTAATTATCGGGGGTTGGGTGGTCCCCAATAATTACATACCCTACTCGCTGCCAGTAGCAGCAGTGGATACAAAATACTGAAGCAATTCAACATTGCTTTAGTGCAGAGACAGCTAATCCTAAAATCAGCTGTCCCCACGATTCCTACACTTAGAACTGTGGAGTCTGACTCTGCAGTGCTAGTGCGCAAGCTTGAACTGGGGTTCACACATGCATACAATATGACCCTGCGTCCGCGGAAGGAGATGGACAGGGGAGGAGGGAACTGATTGGATCTCTCTTTGCAACACTGGACCTCCTTTCCATAGGAAGATGATGAAGGTTCCCGCTGTCAAGCTCCAAAAGTATAGTATTTTCAGAGCTTGATAAATGTAATACTATTGTATGGTGACAGTGGGACAATTCGGGACTGAAAGTTAAGCAGGAGATATCCATGATAGTTCCTTCGTTACGGTGATATCTCCTTCATTAACTTTATAATGTATGACACCGATACTTAATTTCTACAATAGAAGGTGAAAATGAACAGTTTCACCTACTTTTGTAGAAATTAAGGGATGATGAATAAATCCCCTTTGTGTGGCTGTGGATGAGTCAAAAAATAAATAAGATCTGTGTACTTCACTAGTAAAAATAATTGCTGAAATTGTCACCATTTCAGCTCAACGAGCATGTACTGACAATGGCACCCACATGGAGCCACATTAACACAAGCAGGTGAGACTTTCTGTGCACTCATTGGGGCTGATGCTGAGTTAAATGAATGCCTGTTTGCAGAGTGTATCTTCGTGTTTTTGCTCTGTGCATGCTCTGGACCTGAGTGTACACAAGTATGAGCAAATGCAAAAGTAGTATTTAATTTGCAACGCCACTTGCGACTGCGCAAGCATAACTGCGCAGTAACATGGCTCTTGTGAATGCAAAGTTCAGTGAGAGTGCGCCGATGGAGCTGCGGTGTTTGCAGAGTTGGACAAAAGCGTAAAATGCCTGTTACCATGTGAATCATTTCCATAATATACTATAGCCTGGTGCAAGTGCACAGTGATAATGATGGCTAGTAGCAAACCAAGAATATGTATAGTGGGCCTGATTTACTAGAGATCGCTATTGCGTTCGCAGCTGTGATTATGCACGCAGGTCTGCTGCGAAAATATGCTAATGTCTGCAATGCAAAGTCAGCATAGACCCCCCACTACCGCTTTCGTACGGGTGTAGTAGGTATTACCGCCGGACGCATGGCCGGCGGTTCAAATTCCGACAGCGGCAGCCCGGCAAGGGTGAAAATCCTGATTGTCCCTAAGGTAAGTATCACTAACCTAATTCCCCCCCCTAACCCTCCCTTAGGGGTGCCTAACCCTAACCTCCCCCCAAAGTGCCTAACCCTAATCCTCCCTCTAAGTGCCTAAACCTAACCCCCCTTCCCCGCTGCCTAAACCTAAGTCTCCCAGGGGGGTGCCTAATCCCCCCTGGGGTGCCTAACCCTAACCCCCCCTTCCCCTAGCCTAAACCTAACCCTCCTGGGAGGGTGCCTAACCCTAAGTCCCCCCGGGAGCCCTAAACCTCCCCGGAGCTGCCCGCATTCGGCGCCCGGCTTACCTTTGTTTGGTATTCCGGGCGTCGGTCTTCCGGCGTCTGGTTAATGACAGGCGTTGAGTTTTCGACACCTGTCATTAGTACCACGCCGGGATTAGAAAGTCTGGAAGCTGGCGGTCTGCATTTAGACCATCGGCTTCCAAACTACATCCCCTTTCGTACATCCGTAAAACCGTACAATTCCGGGAGAGTCAGCAACTATGGTGCATGCCCAATTCGTCGTTTACAGATGTCGCTGATTGGATCCCTCTCACAGCAATCCCCGAATAGAAGCCATAGCGTAACCCACCGCATCCAAGCTCCGGAGTGCATTGTATTCCGGGGTTTGATGCATATGAGAAATGTGGTCAAACCCGCATTTTGGGGGTTTGACCGCATTTCTCCCCTTGCTGCATCCCGCTCAATAAGAGGCATATTTATCACTTATTGGGTTTTAGACCCAATAATTGTAATTTCTTATCGCCACTATTTGTGGCAGTAAGAAATCATGTACCGCCCAAATGTATCAAAACTCACATCCAGGGACGGGCTCCAAAAGAAGCCTGTGCCTGCAGTGTGTACAAAGTGAAGTGATCGCATTAGCGGTCAATTAATTTCTATATCAGGTCTTCACAACGCTACTGTGCATGTGCAAGCCGCTGACCATCCCTGTTACTTTTGCAAATTGTAGCCCGTAGGCTACAGCCTCAGAAGCCATTTTCCAGATGGGGTTAGCTGCCTGGGCCAAACTCCATAGAAGCTTTCCGGAGTTTGGTAAATCTGACAGCTTTGCAGCTTTTCCCCCACAGAAACCTATGGCCCATAGGCTATAGGGGCTGCTTCTGCTGTTGGAATTGGAGGGACCACAGGAGATATCAGAGCTATTTGCTGCGGTACCTCCTTGTTTCATTGGGGTGATACTTAATATTTGCGGGTATCCCCCTGAAAAAAAATTGGTGTTTTCAGCAGTTATGAATGATAATAAACAGGCCACAAAAAACTGTGGGAGACACAAACGTTTGGCAACAGTTCACTTTTAAATTAAAGTACATTTCACATGCAAATGTACTATGTAGTTAAAACATGAACTTCCTACACTATACATAAACAGATCAAATAAAACCCACACTCAGCTTACATGGATGGTGTGTGCTTACTAAAGGGATTATACATATCTGAGCTTTAGCAAAACATATTTAGAAAAAAAACAAAACACGTTGTATTTATAAACCATTATTAGCATAACTAGCAAATGGATATAAATAATTCCCCACAGAACTGTAAGAGCAGCAGCGTGATGTAACGGGAAGGATGTGCAGTGAATGAATGAACCACCAGGGCAGCCTCGTAGGACTCTTGCTGGCAATTCCATATTAGGGAAAGAGACAGACATGCTTTGCTTGACAAGAGAAATGGAATAAAAATAGTAAGAAAAAAAAGACACCGTGTAAAAATAAAGCTACTTTAGTAACGTGTGCTACAGTAGTGCAGAGAAGCGTGCTCCGGGCGTCACAACGAGCGTGGAAAGCCGTGACCACAAGCGCTGATGCGGTCCCTCATGTGCTCTATACAAGTGACGCTGTTAGAAACATGGCGCATAGTTGCGGGCATACAAACTTATCAGGGAAGACATGAAAGTTCCGTACACGTAATGTCTTTGCTGTCGGAGAAGGAGAGGAGGGTGGAGAGTCCGACTGGGATATCCGCGATCTGGGGAAATCCTTAGATCGGCTATACAGTGAGGACATCTTGCGCCTATAGAAAGTCCCGAGCAGATTCCAGAGTCGCCTTCCTGGGCACAGCAGATTAAGGTGTGCAGTCACACAGTGTAACAGTATGCTAAGAAATCCAGCTCGTACACAGCAGACGGGCTCAATTAAACCACCACTAAAAACATCCAAAAATAAATGAAATAAGAGGTGAGAGGAGTTACAGGCTGAAGGGAGGGAACGGGAGCTACAGTATGTGTGACAACGTGAAAGGAATAGGACGAGACTGGAAATACCAGGACGCAGCAAGCTTTCCAGCTGCTGAACATTTTTTCCGGGAGGAGAAGCCAGGAGGATACACAAGAGTAATAAACACAGACATATAGGGCAAAGGCACGCCTCTCATGGGTGGGCGCACTGGGAGGTGCCAGGTTATAAACTCGCATTAGTTATCTCCTTAGCTACAGTATTTATTTTACTGGATCGTAAAAGGATTGCTATACTATACAAATGAACCACGTGGAAGAAAGAGATAATTATCCGTTATGGTGTATAAAGAATATATTATTTCCCCCCCCAAAATTACATTAAATAAGATACAAAAGAATTCGTACAGGACTTGGAATAGAGAAGACAACACACATTCACGGACAAGAGTCGGCAGGAAAGAATCAGGCTCTGTCAGTACACGCAATTATTTCTTCCACCCAATAATTATCTGATGAAATATAATATGCAGGTTTACACATGACCTACTGATACTCAGCCTTTAGTTTATACACATAGACTCGGCACCAAACAGTGCATTGCTTGCTTTCAGTAGTTTCTAACAATTCAGCATCATATATAATATAGTGTACGTTGTTATTCCTTGGAGTTTGCACAGATATGCACATTATTGCAGAGATACGCATCAAACGCTTTCAGCTATGCAGAGGCAACATAGGGGGATGATGACTGATAGAGTACAGAAAATACAAAACTATCCATCGAGAATCAATGCAACGCTGAGTGTAGTCTGTACATACCCAGCTGCTCCTCAGACTCTCTGCGCTGCGCAATGCCTTCTCTCCACTATGCAAAGCAAATCCCTCATAAGCCTGTGATCTCCACAGCCAGCGGTTCTCAGCCATATCTCAACTGCTCCACATCTACCCCAGGTGTCCAAGCTGTCAAATTATACTGTAGGTGTATTTACACTAAGCAAGCAGCCCTCTAAATAGTGTTTCCTGTGTCAGGTGTGTCTGTCATTTCATCTCCTCCCCCCATTATACCTGCAGATTAAAGAGTTAGCTAATTACTATGTGTCATTGTATTACATTTACTATCACCATGTAAAAAAAAAAAATAAATAATGATCTTAAGCCTTTTTTTGCCACTGTTCCCTTGCCTGACAAGAAACTAAATAGATAGTAAGGCAGCACAGTGCTTAGCTTTGTTGTCTCACATTGCTGAGGTCATGGGTTCTATTCTTTGCAGTCACTATCTGTATGGAGTTTGTATGTTCTTCTAGTGTACATGTGTATTTTCTCCCACAGTCCAAACACATACTGGTATAGTCAATTGTTTCTGTAAAGAAATCATTTCTTAACCAAACGCATTAGGGTCAAGGGACTATGTATTAATAATTGCGGAATTGCCACGATTATTAGGGTACCTTTTATCGGGTGATATTTTCATATTTAATGGAAATATCCCACTATGTACCAAGGTCAACTCACAGGGACAGCAATTGTGATAACCGCTGTCCCTGCGAGTTACATCCTCGCATATTGTAGACATTTTTCACATGCACATAGGGTCAGGTGCATCCGCCGTCGGCTGCAAGCTTTCCTGCTTGCAAGCCTCCATAGACTTAAAGCAGTTTACACCATCTGAAGATGGTGTAAACTACGTGGAGTTTGGTACATAGGGCTGAGATCGTAGTCCCCTTTGATAATAATGCAGTGCTAAATAGCATTCTGACTGAGATTTCTGTAAAATCTCCCTCACTGTGCAATTGATACATAGGAACAATTCATAAAATTATGCAGACACTGCAGTTTCTACATAATTTAATGAAAAATAAGCTTGATAAATAGGCCCCTTAGACTGTAAGCTCCTCTTAGGCCTGGGATGATGTGCATGATTAAACACTGTCTGCCTAGTACGACATCATATGTTAATGCAATACAAATAAATTATAGTAGTAATAATATTTATAATAAAAATGTATCCTTTCCTTGTATTTGAGTTCTTTTGTGTGATTTACCAAACACCTAGCAGTCAACCTGACCTATTTTTTTGAAAAGATATTTAAAACCGAGGAGCGTATTTATCAGTGTAGTTTTCCTAAAAACATGCGGAAATGAGGCTTTCCATATTTTCACCTCTTATTCGTATCATGCACATCAGAGGGGAAAAGGGGATGTGTAAGAGCAGAAGGAGGTGGAGCAATGTCGTAAGAGTTAAAAATAAAAAAAAAGACAATCACAGAATCTTATCTCAGTGTACTACAGTGTGCTTGAGGGGTAATGAGAACCATCAAGGGAAAAACCAAACCTACCAAATAGGTTGCATACCTTGAGAGGGTTGTATCAGGACATTGTGCATGTGCCAAAGATGCACATATGAAAAGGGGATATGACCAAATGTCATGGGGACGTTGCTGCATATCATGCCCCAATAACGTGCATTGTGTTATGAGTGTGGCTATGCATTGTGCCCTTTTTCTCGTCACTGGCGTGCCAACACCTTTCTCTTCTGTCTAGATGTTGCACTCGTACACTTGGTATCCATTCACACTATGCAGAGCAGTGATGAGAGAGTGCCCTCCCAACCTTTCCCTCCTACTGGACACTACGGCCCACAGGTGGATGAGCGGGGCAGTGTCTGAAAAGCAGGACTGTGCTGCCAAAAGCAAGTAGGGTTGGGACGACTGAGGTTGTGTAGGGAGGTCAGGTAGAATGGAATTCGGTATATGATTAGTAGACATTATCATTCATATCCATTACAGAATTCTGTATATCTATCAAACATTATCTTCCTCATCCATATAGATTTTTGCAAATCAATATTTCTTAGTGGGAGGGGAGGTAGACTTCCAGTCAGGGGCTGGCTGGCAACTTTTAGCCTGGGGGCAAATGCATGCAGGCGGCCCTGGCAGAGGAGTAGCATGTAGCCAGGGTGCCTGAAAGAACGTGCGTGCTACGGCGCCCCCCCCCAAGTGTTCTAGGGAGGAGGCGGGTCCATATGGGATTAATGTAAGGTAAAAATAAAGATTAGGGGCCGCCTCCTGTTATAGTGCCCATATGCAGTGCCACCCTGTGCCACAGGAGAGGACACCCTTATGCAGACCTCGAGTAGTGCCCCCAGTAGTGATCCCCCCTATGCAGTGCCCCTTGTGCCCCCAGTAGTAAGTCCCTTATATAGTGCCCCCAGTAGTGGTAACCCTTATGCAGTGCCCCTTAAATAGTGGCCCCAGTTGTAGTCTTCCCCCTATGCAGTACCCCCACTATTGCCCTTTATATAGAGCCCCCAGCAGTGGTCCCTCGATGCAGTGCCCCCAGTGGTAGTCCCCTCCCCCCTATGTAGTGCCCCTAGTAGTAGTCCCCTCCCCCCTATGCAATGCCCCTAGTAGTAGTCCCCTCCCCTTGTAGTGCCCCTAGTAGTAGTCCCCCCAGTAGTAGTCCCCCCTTGTAGTGCTCCCAGTAGTAGTCCCCCCCTTGTAGTGCCCCCAGTAGAAGTAGTCCCGCCCTTGTAGTGCCCCCAGTAGTAGTAGTCCCCCCTTGTAGTGCCCCCAGTAGTAGTAGTCCCCCCCTTGTAGTGCCCCCAGTAGTAGTAGTCCCCCCCTTGTAGTGTCCCCAGTAGTAGTAGTCCCCCCTTGTAGTGCCCCCAGTAGTAGTAGTCCCCCCCTTTGTAGTGCCCCCAGTAGTAGTAGTCCCCCCCTTTGTAGTGCCCCCAGTAGTAGTAGTCCCCCCCTTTGTAGTGCCCCCAGTAGTGGTCTCCTCCTTATAGTGCCAGACCCCCTGCAGTAGACACACATAATATAAAAAAAAAAACACTTACCTGACTCCTGCTCCTGGTCCCGCCGCTGAGATCAGCTCCTCCGCCGCTTTGCATTATGGGAGTGACGCGTCACTCCCATTACCCACTGCGGGAGCCGGAAGATGTCTGGCTCTGGCAGTGGGAGCAGCAGCCGATGAGAGTCTGTCTGACTCTCATCAGCTGCTAAAGCAAACACACAGCGTCCGGTCAGCGCTACACACACGGTGCAGTCTGTGTCACAGTGACACAGACTGCCCGCAGCCCGCATGACGCTGCGGCCCGGGGGGGCACATGGCACCCTGCCCCCCGGCCCAGCCCGCCACTGCTTCCAGTGGACTGGGATTACTGCTTTAGGACTTCTTATAACAGGTAGTAGGATTAGTAAGGTTAAGAAGCCAGAGCCTGGACCCTCTGGAACATTTCTTCCTAGTATTAACCCTGAACACTTAAGCTGCATACACACACAACGATTTTGTTACCAATGATTTTATGAACGATTTTGTGAACGATTTTCTGTCAGATTATCAGAATTTTTAAAGTGTAATGAATGCTTTTTTGAACTACAAACGATTTTTACATATTCCCTTACTGAAAATCGTTGAGTTGGTCAGTCTGACTGAACTACAAAAGTGAACGCACATGAACGATGATCGTTCATCCTTTTAACTCAGAAAGTGAACAATTTTTTCAACGATTGAACGATAAACGATATCGTTATCGATAATCGTTCAAAAAATCGTTGTGTGTGTATGCACCTTTAGTAATTAACTTCCAAAAGAGGAATTTATATGTTTTTCTGTTATAGTGTTTATATTTAATATTATGATACGATAATCTTGTTTGATTTCTTTTGGATTCCCATATGTACCCATCCCCCCCTTTTTCTTTTTACCTTCCCTCCCTTTTTCTTTTCTGTATCCTATATTTGTTTGAAAACTCAATAAAATTATTATGGTAAAAAAAAGGAACTCTTGCAAGATATATAATCAGACGTTATTATATATCACTTGTTGATAACTCTGGGCGTAAATAGCTTGCAACAGTTCCTTAATGCACCAACAGTATATTATATCTAATGTTTTTGCTCCATTATGTGCTACCTCTACATAAGTACATATTTTTACCCACTCCATTTTTCTGTCTGTATATTTGTGTGAAGTATTTGTATTTCAAATATCCTTTATTCATACCTATATTGTTGCTCTATTGTTATATCTAGTCGTTATTTAAGAAAAGTAAAGATGATTATTTGTATTATGTAATAGATTCAGCAATGAAATATACATGAATACATTAATAACTTTAGTTCTTATATTAGTTTAATAATTGTGAAAACCCATGCTTTTACATGTTATACATTAAAAACATGATCCAGTGTTGTTTAGTATTTATTAATCTGCACAACAGAATAACAGAAAAAAAATAATAGTAATCACACTAATATCAATAAAAACCACTTAAATAATAAAAATAAAACAATCTTCATTCACTACAGAAGGTAATGGAGACAGCAGGCTGTCTTTATCCAACGTTTCAATTCCATTATTTGCCAGATTGTTTTATGAAGTGGACATAGATGGATAGAGTAATATAAATAAACGAAAAAAATATATAAAATAAACAGTATAGTGAAACAAGGAATAAAAGGTAATATATAATACTCCTGTTTCATTAAAAGACAACTTAGCATCAATTGGCATTATCAGTTATAAATGTAATGTGCTTCACTATAAAATATATTTTTGCATATTCCTTGAGTGCAAAATGGTAAACATATGAAATAAAGATTATTCAACTTTATTATGGACAATTTAAATTAGTTTGTGTTACTTATAGTACAGCATGAATAAACAATTAATTTTCACACTTGTGTAATTGTGTTATTCTACTGATGTTTATTAGAAATCTTTATTAAAACAAAAAATATTCCCCCAAAAAAGAGGAATGAGTCTGATGCATTTCCACCACATATGCAATAAGCACCTGTGACCATCGGGTTACAGCAATTCACCAAAGCCACGTGTCATGACTGTATGTATTTTGTGTGCCCCAGGTAAAGTGTGCTCATGGTCTATGAGCCACAACCTGACCATGAGAGTGGTGTGTATTATTATAATTCCCCTAAAGATTATATTTCAGGAATGTCTGCTCGCTATGAATTGGGACAGTATGTCAAAACTGCATTGCGTCAACAACTGAGAACCAAATGGCCAAGTGCTACCTAGCCTTTGAAGACAAAGGTTCCTGAAAGGAGTGTTTTGCTCTTCACCCAAGGGAGCCCTTGTTCCAGGCCTGGGCACAGACAGTCCGGCTCAGTTTGTAATTTATCAGTTTTCCTGCCATAAAAAGACCTTTCCAAGTCATGGAGATATATGACACTTAAGTCCTGGTTGACATCTACACAGATCTGTGTAGAACAAAGGACAGTGCCTTTTGGCCCAAAAAGGTTGGGGGCTGCTGGGGGGAGAGGCGGTGGAACCATAAGAGCCAGCCACCCCTGTTTCACTGTGTTCACTCTTGAAGGGAGTAGCTGAGAGCTAGGAGTGCTCCCTATCTCAGTCTATGGTGGTCTCCCTCCACACAGATCCCCTAAGATCTCAGCGTAAGATAACTTAGGATTCTGACTATCATTTTATTTTACTTGAAATCATTCTGTGCATTTATATCTGTAAGTCTTGTTTACTCACTGATTTTCCTTGTAATTTAACCCTGGAGATATTTTCTCAATAAATCCTAAAATTTATCAGCGTTATCTCTGTGCTCTAATGAATTCACGTGCCTGGAGAGGCCCATGCTACATTTGTGTAATAATTGTGAATTTAAGTGTGATTTAAATGTCTGGTGAATGCAAGAGCACTATTCTAATACTCTTTGTGGTGGCACTTTTAGTAAAACCTACGTCACAACCACCCATCTGCATCAGGTTGGCGTATCTGAGCGCAGGCTGAGGTGCAGTGTCGTGAGGGCACCCATTAGCATTATTACATCTCCAATATTCCTATATCTTCCTATTTTATTACACCCCCAAATATATATATATATATATATATATATATATATAATCCAATGAAAGAAAGGGCACTCAGAGACAACAAAAGGTACAAAAATCCGTGTATAAACGTTCAAACGTTTTCAGGGACACAGCCCCGTCATCAGGAACATACACATACATCAAATGAAACCCACTTACCATCACCAATATATACCCCACCCGGGTGCCGTCCACAGCGCTTCCCCACAGCTCACGCTGCGTGTAGCCACCTCCCATCGGCCTCAGTCACTGACGCACTTCCGGTTCACGCTCCCAAGGTAGCCATAGGAACCACCTGCGTGCGTTCCATCAGCTAACTGCATGCGTGCCACGCGTGCAACCACAGTGACCTAACATCGCGGGGTCACCACACCACAAGCGGCTGATGGATGCGGCTGTGTCTGGCAATCCCCAAACCTAACCAAAACGTTAAAAATAAAAAAACAATATATATAATATGTAAAAAAGAACAAAAGACACATATAAAACATATAATCAATAACAATGGACAGAACCATACAGATTTGAAAATATCATGTGAAATCAATAATTGTGCATATTTCTACGGCAGTCAAATTCCATAATTATTGCATAGGCTCAAAGAGCCGATGAATGCCCTAAATAACGCAGACTTATAGAAATAACCAAACGACCCCTGTTTACATCAAACAATTCCAATTGATTTTATCGTTCAACCCACCCGGTTTGGTGGTACCCAAACGCATGATCCACCTGGATTCTTTAAACAATAATGACCTAGCTCGGTCGCCACCTCGCAGCGAAACAGGTACATGGTCAATCATATAATACCTAAGTGAATCCAGTGCATGTCCAGCTTCGGCAAAATGCCGAGCTACCGGCTGATCAATATCCTTGCCATTCAACCGCATGCGAATGGCAGAGCGGTGTGCTGCCATCCGCTCCCTGAATTTTCTTGTAGTCTGTCCTACATAATGCAGCCCACATGGGCATACAATTACATATACAACATAAGTAGTAATGCAGGTCAGAACAAATCTGATGTCATACATGACATCTTTGTGCGGATGTTTGAATGTTTTACAGCTCAACATCATTAATCCCGTGGACCAGTGAATTTACGACTGCTAGCCCCATTATTAGGAGAGCCACTAGGGCCCTTTGTTTAACAAAAAGAGACCTTTGGCTGCCTTTCAGAGGGGACGCAGTCTGAGAGATAGACTGGTTCATTCTGATATCTCTGATTTTTCTAAAGTTAGTCCTCCTAATGTGTATTTTAAGAGCCCTGGGTGCTATAAATGTAGTGGGTGTACCACCTGCATAATGATGTTGAGCTGTAAAACATTCAAACATCCGCACAAAGATGTCATGTATGATGCATTTTGCCGAAGCTGGACATGCACTGGATTCACTTAGGTATTATATGATTGACCATGTACCTGTTTCGCTGCGAGGTGGCGACCGAGCTAGGTCATTATTGTTTAAAGAATCCAGGTGGATCATGCCTTTGGGTACCACCAAACCGGGTGGGTTGAACGATAAAATCAATTGGAATTGTTTGATGTAAACAGGGGTCGTTTGGTTATTTCTATAAGTCTGCATTATTTAGGGCATTCATCGGCTGTTTGAGCCTATGCAATAATTATGGAATTTGACTGCCGTAGAAATATGCACAATTATTGATTTCACATGATAATATTTTCAAAACTGTATGGTTCTGTCCATTGTTATTGATTATATGTGTCTTTTGTTCTTTTTTACATATTATATATATTGTTTTTTTATTTTTAACGTTTTGGTTAGGTTTGGAGATTGCCAGACACAGCCGCATCCATCAGCCGCTTGTGGTGTGGTGACCCCGCGACGTTAGGTCACTGTGGTTGCACGCGTGGCACGCATGCAGTTAGCTGATGGAACGCACGCAGGTGGTTCCTATGGCTACCTTGGGAGCGTGACCCGGAAGTGCGTCAGTGACTGAGGCCGGTGGGAGGTGGCTACACGCAGCGTGAGCTGTGGGGAAGCGCTGTGGACGGCACCCGGGTGGGGTATATATTGGTGATGGTAAGTGGGTTTCATTTGTTGTATGTGTATGTTCCTGATGACGGGGCTGTGTCCCTGAAAACGTTTATACACGGATTTTTGTACCTTTTGTCGTCTCTGAGTGCCCTTTCTTTCATTGGATTGCATTTTCTCTATTAGGAGCACCGGAGCAAGTTGTTTACATTGAGTGCCGGCAGACTGTGTTACATGTATATGTATATGTATATATATATATATATATATATATATATATATATATAAAGACACTTGGAGGATGCAAGAAATTCACATAAAGTCTTCAAGTGAGTTCCAGTGTTTTCAGTTCAATACTGGAACTACTTTAGGAAAGTCCAAAACATGACAATGCTGGATATTAATATATCTGTTCTTTTATTTGAACAATCTTCTACAGTTTATCCTGATAGTTCTAAAAAAAGACCCTCTCACCAAAAACACCCAGAGACATGGCCAATAAGGCCTCACATTAGATTCAAAAGGATATTTTATTACAAAATGTCATTTATCATTTGACACAATTTATAAAATTTTTAAGTAAAACTTCAATTGCTTACATCATCAATAATCTGTTTGCCATAATATGGCGGATGGGTTTATTATACAAATCTAGCTGTTACCCACATCAGGCAAGATCTTTTTACAGCTGATTTCTCCCTTCTCCCTTGAGGCAACTGGATTCCAAAGATAAAACAATATGCATTTCGTCCATTAGGACTTCATCAGGGGTAAGCAAATCTTAAAATAGAACACATAAAATGTGTCAAAATCAGGGTGTATACAATATAGAGGGGTCTAGTATACTAATATGTATATTAATATATATATATATATATATATGAGTATGTACAAAACAGTGAAACATGATTAATGAATATTAGTGGGCGGCATATAGTGACTATTGAGACAGCACTGCTGATCCAAATAAATTAATCAAATTCACAATCTGACCCTGTTCTAGACAAAACATACAATACCAAAAATTATATTATTAAATTAATTTGACAAAATTATAAATATGTATTAAATAGGCGGCTCAATATACAGGAATAAATCTAGTTTTGTGGCAACATTGAAGAGTCTGTCATGGCAATTGGTTTATTAATTTTTCTGGGTTGGGTACGGGCATAGGATTTCAGCGGTTGGGATGCCGGCAGTCATAATACCGACAGTGGCATTCCGACAGTCAGAATCCCTACACCCAGAAGTAAGTAGCCTAACCCTAATCCCTAACCCTCCCCCCAACCCACCTTTCCGGCAGCATAACCCTCCTCCCAGCAGCCTAACCCTAACCTTCCTCCCCTGCAGCCTAACCAAAAACCTACTCCCCGCAGCCTAACCCTAACCCTCCCCCTAATGCCTAACACTAAACCTAACCCAGCGGTTGGGTTTCTGGCACAGGGATTCCGACTGATGTTGGGATTACGGCGCCGGCATCCTGACAACTGGGATGTCAACTACGTCCCATTTTTCTAAATGGAAATTGCCACTTTGATTTTTCTCTGTACCCATTATGTGATATAAACCAAATTTATTACAAAGAAATCCTGAGATGGGACGTATGACAATGTGAACTATTTATTGAAATTATGGAAGTGTAACCAGAGAGGCACAATAACCAAATACTGGAATTAGTTGCCAGCTGATTAATATTTCAAAGTCTTCCATTTTGTAATGTAATGGTAACTTATGCACAACACATAAGCTGTTACATGTACAGTACCTAAAACTCACACTGTATGCAATAATGTTTGCTAAGAGAAAAAGTAATCCATAAAAAGTGTTAAGAAATTAATATTTATAATTGAGAAATATATCTGTCTATTCTATTATGTATGACAATTAGCGATCCAAGGCACCCGTAGGTTCCAGAATAATTGAGAAATTAATTTGTCTGTTTTATTATGAATGTTAATAATCATCCAAGATACATAGCAATAATAATAATAATAATTATGTTATAGATATATACTGTATATAGCACTTTTCTCCTTATATGACTCCAACAGCTCAATCCAATTAGCAGCGATGATCTCACCGGTGCGAGTCATCGCGGCAATGGCCGCACTTTACGGCAGCCCGATTCACTGCAAATTGCTCGCGGCCCCATGGGGAGCAGGCCGCGAAGAGTGTGAGGTGCCGGTCCATTTCCAGCATTTTTACGCCGTTGCAATGGCAACTCGCACCCTTCGTATGGAATAGGATTGACTTAAGTGCTTTACATTTGCATTTAAAATATAACATAAGTTTAACAGTGTGACAATCGCCATGGGTTACGGCGATTCATCAAGGCCCCATTTCATGACTTTACGTAGTTTGTGTGCTCTGGATAAAGTGCTTGTGTTATTATAATTCTATATTTCAGGAATGGCTGTTTGCTAGGAGTGGTTACAGTGTGTCAAAACTGAATTGCATAAACTAATCAGAACAAATGGTTAAGTGACACCTAGCCTGTGAAGACAAAGCTTCCTGGATGTAATGTTTGCTCCCACCCTAGGTGACCATGGTTGAAGAACAGTGCACAGCCACACTGGCTGCTAGAAGGGTCATTTGTAACACCTTATGATATCAGTCTTCCTATCATAAAATACCTTCAAGGTCCAGGGAGTTATATGAGTGTCAGGTCTTGTAGTTGTGCTAATTTGCATCTACACAGACCCTGGGAGAACAAAGGACAGTATTTTTGAGCCTGGAAGGTGGGGGCTGCTGGGGGAGAGGATGTCATGGGACCATAAGGCCCAGCAACCCACACTGCTAGTTGTTCACTCTCAGGGAATAGCTGGAAGCTAAGGGTGCTACCCATCGTGATGCCTGGTGGTCCCAGCCAGATTCTCTAAGAACTCAGCATAAGACACCATAGGATTCTGATTCTTTATACCTTTCTTTTTACTTTAAATCATTCTGTGTAATCATATGTATTTCTTGTTTATGTACCTATTTTTCTTGTAATTTAACCCTGGAAATATTTCTCAATAAATCCTAAAACTTTATAAGCATTATCTCTGTGCTCTAATGAATTCATGTGCCTGGAGAGGCCCATTCTATATTTGTGTATAACTGTGAGTTTAAGTGAGATTTAAGTGTCTGGCAAATGTAAGAGCGCTATTTTAATAAGTCACCCATAGTTTTATTATTTTCACCATACTTAACTTAAACTTAAACTTAACATCTAAAATAACGACACTGACAACTGAGTAGATTTGCAATAAAGAGGTCGCAGCCAAATTTATTTAATTGGATTGTAATTGATCTGTAATAGCATCGAGCATGGTGGCGAAACAGCAGTGCTAACTCGGCTACAGCCCATAAGCGGAATGTATTACTAAGATAGGGGGTGGAGATTCCACCCCCAAGTGCGAGCTATCTCAAGTAGTACCATCTCCCCTTAATCTAGCAAAGTGCTGATCCCTCCATAAGATGGAGACCTGGTCCTCCCCTAAGGCAGCGACCGACTCGCCTCCTCAAAGGGGGGATGCTAGCCAAGTTCAGCTGCACTAAATTGAGCCGCCGAGGAGCACTGATTTCCGCCAAATACGGGGTCCACTGACGACGTACCGCCACCAGCTAACTAGGACCGCTAACTGCTTCCAATACCAGACAAAAGAGCTGATACAAACCAGATCAAACCTTCCCCATCCAAATGCACTCCATTTGATCTAAAGAAGTCAGCCTCTTCATAGCGGAGACGGGGGTGTCTGATAACACGCCCCGAGACTCTCCACGGAACAAGACACCGCAGCATTCAGTTTTCTCCTCACTCTAAAGCTGCTTGTTCTCCTCCCCAAAATCTACGGGGAATGACTTCAGACCAAACCAAATGAACCTGTGACCAATGCTGAGCAATTATTTGCAAGTCTCTCTTTATAGCAATGATGAACTCTACACCTTTACACGTACCCAAATCATTGCCTCCCAGATGGATGACCAAGCAGTCTGGGGCACCGCATTCTTTCTCTGAATCCCACAGAAGAGTCAAAAGGCCATTCCATCTGACACCCCGTACCCCAATCCAGCGGACATTACAGGGGGTCTCTCGAGCAAGGGGGTGCCTGCCAGCCCAATACACATATGAATGACCCACAATCCACACCCAATCAAGTACCCTACCACGACTTGTAAGGAAAAAGTTTTTAAAGGAACATTATTCCTCATATACCATAGCATTTTAACCACCAACCAGGGAGGGAAAATTGAGTTGTTTGAGTGACCCAGATGGAGGTGAACAACACCAAAACCTCATAGAGGGCAAATGGTGAAAAGAGCTCCAATCCCCCCTAGTGGCGGGTAGCTTAAGGCACTGGGTTTCCCAAAAAACAAACTCGCATGAAGCGCTATCTAATTAGGCAGCTTGTCACCTCTAGCATAACCTTTATAAGCGGAAGACTTCCACCGACTCAATCGTTTGATTGCCTCACTGGAAGAACCTGCTGCTGCTGCCCAAGTGGCCGAACCAATTCTGAATGAATGTGTGCCATAATGCCCACCGGCAAATCAAGGGCTATCAAACAATGCTTAAAAATCGCTGTGAACTGAAAACGCGAGAGCGGTGAAAGGTCCTCATGCAGTAGCCAATGCAACCCCCTTCGTGGACGCCGCTGGTTGTAAAGCTTAGCTATGGCCCCGGGGCATATGCTCGGGTCTGGATGCTCAGTAATTGACAACCCATGCCCCCTACCTAATTGGTCGTTCTTTGATCTCTGAATTTTCAGCAAAATCGAGTCCAACTTCATAACCACATTCTCCAACAAAGTTCCTGTGCGCACTGACTTCTTATTAGCAGTTGCGAGTTCTCCTACACGTAGCGCCCCGAAAAATGCCAAAACAAACGCCAAACTGACATTGCCTCATAATCTCCTAGGGCCACACCTGCCGCTGGCAGGACGATATTCCTTAACAAACTGGTACCTACTGGCCTACGAGAATCGTCTGAATGCGCCTGCTCTTACGCCCAACCCTTCAGAGCTTTGGAAAGAATAAACGATTTAGCTGGGTCTACCAAGACACGCAATCGAGAAAAATATGAAGTGCCTGCCAAAGCACCGGACATTGCTGCCTTTGACCGTCCTTGTTCATGCCAAAACCAAACGAACGGCAACATGTTACCTTCAACACTCTTACCCTGATCTTTTTTGTTAATGAAAGCCAGCAAAGAGTTCCACGCCTCCGTATAGGACCTTAGGGTACCCGGCGCCAACGCTATCAGAGCGAGTCTGCCGATGCCGACCTGATGCTCTGCCAGACATGAGCATGGCAAGGTAAACCATGATCGCTAGATGTGGGCGCCAATGTTCTAAACCTTGACCATTGGAAACGAGATAAAGCATCCGCTAACTCGTTTTCAACATCCGGAACGTGTTAATGGCCTGAACTACCCCCAGGTTGTCGCACCAGAAAATTATGCTACGATTGCTAAGCTGCGCCATCTAGATCTCTATGGCAACTACAATTGGGAACAATTCGAGGAGGAGCATATTGCTTGTACAACCGGCAGCTCGCCAATCCTGTGGCCAAGCTTCCGCGCACCACTGACCCTCAAAAAAGGCCCCAAAATCCAAAGCCCACTGGCTTGGGCAACCAAAAACCGAACCCCATTAAACTCCTGTAAAAAAGTGCACAATAAGCGCATGTCGTCCTTGAGTTCACTATTCAAACGAATCAAATGGGGCGCCTTTTTTACGCCTGCTGTGGCCCTCTCTAACCTATGACAGAAAAAACCTTGCCCATAGGAATAACTTGGCAAGAGAAATTAAGAAGGCCGAGTAACGATTGCAACTGCTTTATGAAATCTTTTTAGTGGAAAGGAAAAGCCCTGGATACTCACGTATCTTAGTAACTTTATCGCTAGGCAACCGACATAAACCCATCCCGGTATCAATTCCGATACCTAAATAGGACAAAAGTGTGGTTGGCCCTTCCGTCTTTACCGCAGCAATGGGCACACCTGTAACGCGAAAAAGAGCCTGTACCGAAAAAGTAGCTAGCTACAAATGGCACTATCAGCTGGCCCAACCAATAAGAAATCATCTAAATAATGGGCTATACTTGACTGCCCTGAACCTGGCTGAATGCACCACTGTAGGAAAGAGCTGAAACACTTGAAAAAGGAGCAGGAAATGGAGAATACCATTGGCAAACACTTATCCACAAAATATGACGCATCAATTTTGAAACCCATGTATCTGAAAGAATCAGTCTGAAAAGCAGACTCTATGTCACTCTTTGCCAATAGGACTCCCTCACCGAATTCATGCACCAACCGAAGAGGCATCCTCAAAAGATTGATAAATGCCGAAAACAAAAAATTGGACGAACAACGGGCAAATGAAAACCCTCAATAAAACCTCTTAACAAACCTCTTAACAAACAGGATGCTTCCTCTTTAAAAGGATAGCGACCCAGCCAAGACTAGAACTTCTATTGAAATTGGGGAAAAGGCTCTACTTAGAGCTACGCTGCTCCCCTGCCCAGCCACCTGCCCACTTGTACGCTTACGAACTTTGGTTGCATGAGCATCCCCGCACGACAGGCAGACATGTTTAAAACGGCAGCTTGTGCCTCTGCCCGTTATTAAAGCAAAGCATTTACCTTTTCCTGCTGTGTTAAATCCTGGGCGGGCAACAAAGGGCTGTTTATGCCCCACGGAAGTAACGGTTGGGGGGGCATATTCTGATGGGGGACCTCTACCCAAAACTCCACATCCATTGAACCCGAAACTGAAGAAAAACCTCGTCGTACTGACGCCGCACATTATGCCCAGTAGGCAGTTGCATGCTATGCACAAGATGCAACTACTTAAGAATATTAAAAAATTCGGCAGGCCTAGTTTCTGTATAACAAGCCGCAAATATGTACATACCCGAAAGCCAATTAACGTAGTTGCGCCGAACTTCTTCGGCAACCGCTCCACCTGCTTTAGCCAGGTCTAAGGTTTTTTATCATCATGCATAATAGCAAACATATCCACTTGCTTGCCTTTCCTAATACGCTCTATAATTTTAGATCTAACCCCCGCAAAAACGCAGTATTAGAGCAATGAACTGCATCGCCTGATGCATCCGGAACCGAGCTGCCTGCATAACTACGGAATCTATTTGTGCTCTTACGCTTCCCTTTTTCCTTCTGAACAAAATAACGCATAAGCCTGTGCGGTGTTTCGCTTGAGCCAGATGAATCGTATGAGACTTCAGAGTGTGATGACGTGGCAGTGTTATGTGGCGAAGTGATCTCACCTGCTCCAGATGTCGATGGGGTAGCGGTCCCGACCGTGGAAACCAATTCCTGTCTCGCGCTGTGAGATGTGCCCACCACGACTTGAATCGATAAAGCCGGAACGTCCTCCGTGACAGCGGCAGCAGGAGCCAAAGACGCTGGTGACACGATGCTCTGCGAACTGGGGACATCAACATTAGTAATGGACAAAGTTGAAGCTGAAAAAGCAACAGGGGTGGGAGTTCCGGCTCGGGCAGACAGAGGGGGATGTGGATGAATTTGGGTGGGGTGCGGAGGGGTGGGAGGCCTGACAGGTGGCAAGACCAGAGGCAAGGTGGGTTGTAGGGTGGGATTCAGCTGTAAAATGTCCCTGGGCACCTGCTGGATAAATTGCGGGAAAGGGTTATATACGGGCGAAGTAGAAAGAAACTGCTGACCACACGAAGTGTGTAACACCTGTGGGACATAATGGCCCAGAGCATGGGGCAATTGAGGGTTAATAAATTGCTGGGAAAAGACAGGAAGGGCAGGCGGAAATGTCCGCTGGCTAAAACCCTGACCAAAATATGGGGAACAATGTGCAGTGGACGGCGCAATACCTATTGAAAATTTATAGTGGGCCAAACCGCTGATTGGACGCTGGTGACAGGTGGTAAAGGGGCTAAACCTGGGTATGAGAACTGCTGAATTAACGGGGTATTGCAGTTTGAATCACTATGATGGCTGTCCACGGCAATGTGGCTCATTGGAGAATAGCTCAACCCAGCTGTGCTGGCAAGTAGCTGACCCCTGGAAAGGGGGTGCCCATTGGCGGGGGTCAGCAGCAAGAAACCCTCCCTGCTCCTGGAGCAGTGGAGGGTGGCATTGTGTGCTATGGGGGCTCAGGCCACCTAAAATGGCACCTGCTACTTGTGGGGGCGGGGCTTAGTGCAGTGTCTGAGGACACCGCGCTGCCCGGCCTCATGGAAGCGGCTGGTGTGCGGGGGGAGAGGGGGGGGGCGATGCAGCACCCGCTCGCACCAGCCATGCCTGCAGGCTGGATGGGGAGGGAGCGGGTGCACTAACCAATGCTCTGGGCACGGTGGGTGTCGCCGGCCTGGAGGACACACGCGCGGGTGCAGTGCACGCACCCCACTGTGGCTTTGGGGGCTGAGACACCTAAAATGGCGCCTGCTACTTGTGGGGGCGGAGCTTAGCGTAGTGTCTAAGGACAACGCGCTGCCCGGCCTCATTGAAGCGGCTGTTGAGCGGGGGGGGGGGCGGAGAAAGGAAGGGAGGAGGAAAATTAATAAAGATATGAGGATAGGATGAAAAGACAAAGAGTAAAAGGGATATACTGCTGAATAAGCAAGGAAATATGATAGAAAGACAAAATATATGGCTTCAGTGACACTGAGGTACTGATCCAGACGATCACAACTGGAAAAGAGGAAGCTGACTCCTCCCAGTGCACTGATAACTCTAAACAGAGCCCGCCTAAACAGGTCCCTGATAGGCTGTCAAACTCTGATTGACTCAATACAAATACCAATAACATGACTGCGACTAAAAACCCAGTTCTAACCAGTACTGCTACAATAAAAAACAGGGTGCTTATCTCCTCTCATGCTTATGCTAGCATTCACGTGCTTTACTCTTTGTGGTGGCAGCTTAGGTAAAACCCACGTCACAACCACCCAGCTGTGTCAGGTTGGTATATCTGAGCGTAGGCTGGGGCACGGTGTCGTGGAAAACTGGTGGCAAGCAGTGGGATTTGATATTTTTGTTTTTATCATAAGAGCTTAAGTGAATTAGCGGTGTGTAATTCTCAGAAAGATAGCACCCTAATTCGCCAGAGATTACGCTCAGGGTTAAAATTTTAAAAAGACATACTGTGCACAGTTGTTCTCCGTTTCCTTCCCTCTCTCTTGTTTTTTTTTTCTATCTTTTTCTTTGGCAAAAAGTTTGAGGTCCAGAATGACCATAGAGTACATGCAGCTGAGAAGGGACGACCTTGTGGTCATATTGATTCCTAATAGTCGCTAGTCGCTATTTAGTGCTGCAAGTCGCTTAAGAAAGAATTGCTTTCCAGTCCAATCGTGTGGTTCCAAAGCACAAAAAGTTATTTATGTATAATGGGGTAACATGATGTAAGATTTAACAATTAGAGTAAAAAGCAATAATAAAGTACAAGCCGATACATACGCAAGTGCACTGATCCCAGCATACAGTCATCAATCCAGAAGTCTGTGATCATCAAAGAGGATGTCTGAACACTGGGATTGGGACACTGCTTATATACCTTACAGAGTTCTGAGTTAACAAAGGGACTAGTTGACAAGTTTCCATTTGTTCTTGCTTCTGGATTATCTGGTCATTGGTCGGTTCATACGTTGTCATCAGGGGCATGGCTCAGTTCTCCAACGGTCTCTGTGTGTAGCTTCCCGCCGAACAAGTGGTTAAAACTAGCTACAACACTACATGCATGTTATAACATTTCTATCCAATAACTCCCTGTCATCCATAACTAGCAGACGCATGATGCGACTTCTTTGCCGATAGATACGGATGTCTGCAATTAAACAGGGATTTAGTATGATACCAAACATGACATGTCCACTATATTCTAAACCTTAGATCTCGTTTAAGTACATATTACATCATAATTATTAGCTAAAAGTACCTTTAATAACCCTGGTTATTAACTATAATGTGTGGGAACCATCTTGCACATATGCGTCCGCATATGTGCGTCTGTGTGTTGAAATAGCAACTATATACAAATGAGCATCCATGTGTAAGTATGTGCATACGCATAAGAGCGTCCGTGTATATATGTATATATACATTTATAGGTGTGTGCGTTATGTGCATCAGTGTATGTATGTTGTGAATACGCAGTTTAGCAAATTGGATTGTGCGATGCAAAGTAGCATGGAAACACATCGTCAGACCATAGATGATTAGATCGTCAGATAATAACTGCACAATGATCATAACCAATTATTTGACTTTGACAGTCATGTGTATGCAGAGGAACATTGCCTGTACTGGCCAGAACAGAGATCGACTGGCCCAAGCAGTCAATGAGGCTGATCAGAACCTTGCTGCCGAATGTGGCCAGACAATGGACAACCCTGCTGCAGAAGCTCAGTCTGTACTGGACCTTACAATGGATGCCCAGCGGGGATCGGACACCTCTGCTAGGTCAAGTGAGTTTGCACTAAAGAAGTACCTTCAAACTGCTGTCAGGCATATGAAGGACATGGACCCTGCAAGAACTCGGCAGTTGGTGCAGCAGTACCAAGCGATGGCTGACAGGGAAGATGCAGCAGCTGAGAGTAGAGCCAACCAAGAAGCTGAGGCTGCAGAGTGCCAGGCCAAACATGAGTTCCAGCTGGAGCTGGCCAGAATCCAGCTAGAACACCACCTGTGACCCGGGTAGGAAAAAGCCCCGGCACGACCAATTCCCTGTGTTGGAAAAAGACGGCGACCTTGATACATTCCTGAGGGGATTTGAAAGGACTTGCTTACAATTTGTGCTGGAACCCAGTAAATTGGCCAGCTATTTAACACCGGGACTGAGAGGGAAAGCGCTGGAGTGATTTGCTGACCTTCCCCCAGAGCTGGATGGAGAATACCACGCCATTTAGGAGGTGCTGCTAAAGCGATTCAACCTCACCCCAGAAACTTACCGGCAGATATTCAGAGACTCAAAGCGCAGTCCCTCTGATACATATACGGGACTGTTAGCGTACTTGTCAACCACGATGCACCAGTGGATTGATGGATTGAAAGTGACAGACTGATAATCTGAAAGATCTCATCCTGCAGGAGCAGTTCCTCACACTGTGCCCCACGGAGGTGAAAGAAGGGGTTATGGACCGTGACCCTAAGTCATCGCAAGAAGCTGCCAGCCTGGCTGACAAGTATATCGCGACCAGGGCTCTGGCCACAAAGATATCATTTGGGATGTCCGGGCCATCGGCCTGGAAGGAGAGGAGTCCTGGAGTGCTCCCCACATTTGCCCTTTCAACAAAACCAGCTGTGGCTGCACCGTTTGGGGGGGTGGCGGGTAAACCTGTTTTGCGCTATGTACGCAGGTGTTTTAATTACAACTGGGTGGGGCACATCAGTGCCAATTGTCCCTCCAAGAAAAAAATCAACATCCCTTCCTGTGGGAGGCCCAGCAGGGATGTCTGTGCCAACTGTCTTGTATGCTGGGAGACCCCAGGAGTGACCACGGGACAATCTGCAAGTACAAGACTGTGACAAGGTAACCATTGACATGTGTGACTCTGGGGCTGATGTGACTTTGATACACCCCGATTTGGTGCACCTCGAGAGCATTTTACCGGGGAGAACAATGGCTGTGCAGGGGGTGGGTGGTGTACACTCTGCGGTACCCCTAGCCAAGATTTATTTACACTGGGGGGCAGGTCGTGGAATTCATGAAGTTGGGGCACTTGTGGACCTGCCCACCATGGTCTTATTGGGGACAGTTCTGGGGAAGATGTCTGCTACATATGTAACTGACCAAAATGTGGCCCCTGAAGTGAAATTACATGTCAATAATTTTTCTCCACAGTGAACACCAATGCCTAAAGAGTCAATATGTACTGAGAATGATGTTGATACCACAGGTAATAACACTTTTCAGATTCCCAGTACAGAGACTGAAATGTGTAATTATGCATGTTCTAGCATAGAACTGAGTAATGTACAGTTAGCTAATGATTTTACAACTGTTGCCGCAGTGACTACATGCAGTGCTGCACGAAGGGAAGAGTGTGTTTTAACACCTGAAGATGTAGAGGCAACAGCACTGAAGGAGTTTGTATTATTAACCCCTCTCTGGAAGGCAATTATCCTTCCCCCTCACCTTCTCTCCTGTGAGAGCTGAGGAGGAAGGGCGGCCTCCCAGTCTACTGCCCCCTGCTGACCAGAATGTGTTTAAAATATCTCTCTCTCAACACATACCCGACTCTGGAGTCTGTAAGGGCTCAGGCTAATCAGATGTGTACAGAAGGTGACTCAAATAGGATCTTCTGAGAAAATGGGTTTTTGTATAGGGAGCACAATGTCAGCACTGAGCATTCAAATGTAATTAGTGAAAAGCAATTGATTGTGCCACGATCTTACAGGGATGGTTTATTGAAGGTGGCTCACGAGATTTCCCAAACGAATGGACTTGTGGAGAGACTTAATACCACCCTAAAACAGATGTTGCAACCTTTGTGGAGTTCCAGGGAAGAGACTGGGAGAGGTTCCTGATGCACCTCCTCTTTGTATACCATGAGATGCCAAAGGAATCAACTAGATTCACACCCTTCGAACTTCTATATGGGCACCGCATATGTGGCCCTTTAGATTTGATCAGGGAAGAATGGGAGGGTAAGATGGTCACTTCTGAGCAGTCAGTGGTACACTATGTGGTACAGTTCAGGGAGAAGCTGCAATCCATGATGGGGATGGCACAGGATAAGCTGAAAGCTGCTCAGGCAAAACAGAAGAGGTGGTACAATTGCCATGCGAGAGAGCGCATACTTGAGGTAGAGCAGAAGGTTCTGGTCCTAAACCCGCTGCGGCAGAACAAGTTGCAGGCTGCCTGGCAAGGCCCCTACTACATAATACAGCGCATCAATGATGTAGATTATGTAGTAGCACAGGAGGCGGGCCGTAAAAGACAGAAAATCTACCACATCAACATGCTTAAGGCATATCATGACAGGGAAGCGTGTTGCAGTTGTGTGTAGCTTGCCTGAGAATGAGCAGGAACCTGACCCCCTGTTAGACCTGGCAGTTGCTGCCCAGGAAGGAGGGTCTCTGACAGACACTTGCCGAGGTGAGATGCTGTCTGCAGTACAGCTAGGTCAGCTAGCTGACACACTACACCCGTATTAGGCACATTTTACAGGGAAGCCTGGCAAGACACACCTAGTGACGCATCATGTTAACACTGGCACCTAAACCCCATTGCAACAGGCAGTTTACCGCACCTCCCCAGAAGTATTAGTGTCCATAAAAAGGGAAATAAGATGCTGCATCTAGGGGTGATTCAGAGGTCTCATAGTTTGTGGGCGGCCCCTGTAGTACTGGTTCCCAAGAAATGTGGAGGTACCCGATTCTATGTTGATTACATGAGGCCACAGTGTTCGATGCATACCCCATGCCTAGGATAGATGACTTGCTGGATCAGCTGGCCCGGGCACGCTAAATCACTATCATGGATCTCAGCTGAGGGTACTGGCAGATTCCACTGTCTCCTAAAGCCCATGAGAGGTCTGCATTTATCACCCCATTTGGGCTGTTTGAGCTCCTCGTCATGCCCTTTGGGATGAAAAAAGCTCCTGTGTCCTTCCAGCACCTGGTCAATGACCTGGAGGCAGGCCAGGAGGGACATGCAGTGGCATACCTAGATGACATTGCTGTGTTCAGCTAGACATGGGAGGAACACCTGGGACACCTTGATAGTATGTTGCGCAAAATCACTGGTTCAGGTATGACTATCAAGCCAGAGAAATGCCAGCTTGGCATGAGTGAGGTACAGTACCTGCGACAATATGCAGGGGGAGGTACTCTGCCCCCAGAACCGATCAAAGTGGAGGCTATCACATCATGGCCTACCCCTTGGGACAAGAAACAGTTCAGGTCATTCTTGGGGACTGTGGGGTACTACCCTAAATTTGTACACAATTACGGTGCCCTTGCCAAGCCCCTAACCGACCTGACCCAAAAGAAGCATCCAAATCTGATCGCATGGATGGCAGAATGTGAGCAGGCCTTCTGAGCCCTGAAGTCTCCTGTGCTGCAGGCCCCAGATTTTAAAAGCAGGTTTATTGTGCAGACTGTTGCCTCTAACTACGGTCTGGGAGCTGTCCTCAGTCAAGTAAATGGGCAGGGAATTGAGCACCCAGGCCTCTGCCTGAGTAGGAAACTGCTCCCCCATAAGGTATCTTATGCCACTATTTAAGAAAGAATGCTTAGCTATTGTGTGGGCACTGCAAAAGCTGCAGCCGTACCTCTATGGGAGAGACTTCTTGGTAATCACTGACCATAACCCACTCAGCTGGTTGAATAAGGTTTCCGGGAGTAAAGGCAAATTGCTGAGATGGAGCCTCACTTTGCAGCAGTACACATTTACCATCCAACACAAAAAAGAGGCAGAGCACGGGAATGCAGATGGACTCTCCCAGCAAGGCGATGAGGTAGATGCCATGGCACAGGGAGGTAGGTGATGGATGATCGCCATCTCCCTGTGCCATTTTTAGGAGGGAGGTATGACCATTCCCATGGGTTATGGTGATTCATCAAAGCCCCATTTTATGACTTTACGTAGTTTGTCTGCTCTGGATAAAGTGTGTGTGTTATTATAATTCTATATTTCAGGAATGGCTGTTTGCTAGGAGTGGTTACAGTGTGTCAAAACTGGATTGCATAAACAAATCAGAACAAATGGTTAAGTGACACCTAGCCTGTGAAGACAAAGCTTCTTGGATGTAACGTTTGCTCTCACCCTAGGTGACCATGGTTGAAGAGCAGTGCACAGCCACACTGGCTGCTAGAAGGGTCATTTGTAATACCTTATGCTATCAGTCTTCCTATCATAAAATACCTTCAAGATCCAGGGAGTTATATTAGGGTCAGGTCTTGTAGTTGTGCTAATTTGCATCTACACAGACCCTGGGAGAGCAAAGGACAGTATTTTTGAGCCTGGAAGGTGGGGGCTGCTGGGGGAGAGGAGGTCATGGGACCATAAGGCCCAGCAACCCACACTGCTAGTTGTTCACTCTCAGGGAGTAGCTGGAAGCTAAGGGTGCTACCCATCGTGATGCCTGGTGGTCCCAGCCAGATTCTCTAAGAACTCAGCGTAAGACACCTTAGGATTCTGATTCTTTATACCTTTCTTTTTACTTTAAATCATTCTGTGTAATCATATGTATGTCTTGTTTATTTACCTATTTTTCTTGTAATTTAACCCTGGAGATATTTCTCAATAAATCCTAAAACTTTATCAGCGTTACATCTGTGCTCTAATGAATTCACATGCCTGGAGAGGCCCATGCTATATTTGTGTATAACTGAGTTAAAGTGAGATTTAAGTGTCTGGCAAATGTAAGAGCGCTATTTTAATACTCTTCGTGGTGGCAGCTTAGGTAAAACCCACGTCACAACCACCCAGCTGCATCAGGTTGGCGTATCTGAGCGTAGGCTGGGGCACGGTGTCATGACAAACAGAAAGAAGGAACATAAGTTTAACAGAAAGTAGAAACAGGTGAGTCTTGAGTCTGTATTTGAAGGATTCTAGAGTGTAGGCCTCTCGAACAGTGCGGGGAAGAGAGTTTAATATAGTCGGAGACTCAAAGCTAAAAGCTTGACCCCCAGATGTATTTAGGGAGATTCTAGGTACTGCTAATAGTCCTTCATCTACAGATCATAGTAATCGAGTTGGGCAGTTAAGAATCAGAAGCTGCTTCAGGTACCTTGGTCCCTGGTTATGTAGGGCTTTGAAAATCAATAAGCCAATATTGAAATAGATTATCCAACTTACAGTCAGTCACTGAAGAGAGTAGTGAATGGGTGTAATGTGGCTGGAATGGAGATGGTTGGTTAATAGCCTGGCAGCTGCATTTTGTATCAGCTGCAAGCTGTGCTATTCTTTTGCCAAGAATTGCAGTCTTGTAGGCAGGGCCGTTTGTAAGGGCGGGTGAGTCATGCAATCGCACGGGGCACTCCACCTTACTGTCACTGTCTAATATCTCCGGCGGCTGACATTATGCGCTCCGCTTGCCACTTCCCAGGGGTGGATTGGGCCTCTGGGAAGCTTCCCGCTGGGCCGGTCCCTTTGTGGCCACCCTTCACTCACCCCTGCTCCCCTCTGCTGGCCCAGCTTCCATGATCGGGCAGTATTACAGCCACTGAAGTTAAAGAAAGTTGGCTGACTGGGGAAGCTGCTGTGCATATCCAGCCATAAGCCTTTGCAGAGCCATCAGTCACCACTGACGGCTCCACTTCAAGTCCATCCGCACCCCACCGCCAGGTTGAGGAGCAGCTATGTCTGCTCATTGCAGCCCAGTGCACACAGCAGCGAACAGGATCCGGTGCTGGCCTGCCATCTCTGACTGCGTCACACTAGTGTGACAGACAGTAAGTGAACATAGCAAATATATCTGCCTGCCTGTTTAGAACATATATAGTGTATGTATGTATACATATATAAATCTTCCAATATGGTCCACACTCTCGTCAAAGTATAAAATTTGCTAACAACCCATAAGAAGAGTCCTCTTCAATACAAAAAATTTATAAGAGCGCTCACCAGTCTTCATAAAAATAGCTTTTAACTTTAACACATCGTAGCAGCACAGTGAAGTTACAGCATCAGCATCAAAGTTTCGGTCCCACTCATGGACCTTTATCAAGACACATGAACAAGTGATCCTGTCCCAAATATATACCAAGATATGTGCAGAAACATCCCTCCCAATTAAGAAAAAACACCTCCAATCAAACTGAGAACACATGAAGCACACACCCCCATTTGGAGCGCACATATGACCCAAATCGGAACTACTCTATAATCCTACTTCCTCTGCATGGAGCGAACAGGTCCCCACAGCCAATCAGAGGTACCATGCGTTCCATAGAATTTGACGGCAAATAAGAACCATATGGCATATCTAGTCTGCCATTTTTCGGTTAGGGATGGGTTAGGTTGGCGTTGGGGGTAATGGTAGGATGTTAGTGGTTAAGGGTTGTTTGGGTATAATTGGTGCTGGTAAGTTACGGTAACATGCTGTTCTGTTGCACTTGTTGTCATGTAGTCATCTGTAACCACTGTGTTAATATGCAAATAATTTTTTTGGAGGATATGGAAAGTAAGGATGGGCATCCACTATACAATTTTCTGTCAGATATCTGTCCAATCTGGCTGGTTGGAATGAAAACCTGGTAATGTAAGAGAGCAAATGACAGTCGCTCATATGGTTTTAAACACTGAAAAAAGGACAAAAGAAAACAGTTCAAATTGGTTAAATGTGTTTTTAACCAATTTGAACAACCATTTTTTGGCTATTTTCCAGTGTTTATGAGCAAATGGACGATTGTCACTTGCTCCCATACATTACCAGGTATGCATTCCAACCAGCCAGATATCTGACAGAAAATTGTATAGTGGATGCCCAGCTAAAGAGACAGCACATGACTAAAAAAAAAAATGACAAATGGTATTTACTTTTCAACCAAGGAGCTCGTTCCGAGCGCAATTCAAATCGCACTGAATTGAATCACCCCCAAAGTGTCTTCTATCACTCTCCTAAACTGTACAGCACAGCAGAGCAACTCTAAGGGGTAAATTTACTAAAGTGTGAGTTTTTAGAAGTTAGTTTTAGCAACCAATCAGATTTTAGTTATTATCTTATAGAAAGTGCTAGTTAAATGTTAAGTAGAATCTGATTGGTTGCTATGGGCAGGGCCCGGGACTGACAAAATAGGTAGGGCCCCCCTACCCCACCTTCCCCTACCACAACCACCCTTCCACCGCTTCCTTATTTATACACAATAAGAAAAAAGTATCTTGACCAAAAATTATTAAGCTAGACCAGACCAGTGCTCAGACTACCCTCCCTAGCTTTTACCCAATCCCTCCCCCCCGCCCCACCCCCGGTTTATTACATATATGACTGTACCAGACCAGTGCTCAGACTGCCTTCCCCAGCTTTTTCCAAATTCCCCCCCCCCCTTCCCCCGATTAAATATGGACCCAGGGGCAAACGCAGGATTTTCTTTCTAAACGTCGGTGAGACAGAAACGTAGAAACTTAGACCTGTTGGAGTCTTATTTACAAGGTCCCGTGAGTGTCGCAGTTTGTTTTGTTATATAACCATCTAAGTGCAATATATATATATATATATATATATATATATATATATAACAATCGCAAACACTTCCAGTATTTTCAAAGTTAGGGTGCTGGGGCACACTGTAATTCCACCAGAGGCAAATGAAAGAGGGCCAGCGCACCAAAGTAAGCTAAAAAATATCAAGGCATTTATTGAATAATGAACCGAGCCCTTCAGTCTTCAAAAAAATATGTCAAATACACATCAATGCAATGTGCAATGGAAGCAGGAGGGATGGCATAATGTCGAGTTCTGTTATGGTCAAGGTTGTCCCTATAAAAATATATATATTTTGTGATGCACATATAAGATCTCCCCCCCCCCCCCCCCCCGATTGCATCAGCACCGCACAGAGCCCTCTGTCCAATGCTCCGGGGTTTAGGCGAGAGGAGACTTGAGACTAGACCAGGGAACTGCTACTGTTAGGTATGTACATCAGATCCCTTTCGGCCATCTCCTCCAATGTAATGTACAGACTTGAGCCCCGCCGGTCAGAGCTCGCTAAGGAACTACAAGCTGCTGCGAATTTGCGGTAGCTCTGATCACGGCTTCGGCATTCAGTGCAGGGATGGAGACACAGTTGTCTCCATCTCTCTCTCTCTCTCAAAAAAAAAAAAAAAAATCCCTCTTACTGCCCTTACCTTATTTTCTTAACGGCTCCAAGTCCCTTCTTCTCCCCTGGCGGTTCCTCACTCTCACGGCTCATGCGACATCTCCCTTCAGCGGTGCTGCGCAGCGTGACATGATGTCACGTGGGTCCAAAACAAACTTTATTTCACAGCGGGATGTGGCGTGTCCTCAATATCCTGTACAGCTGTAATATGGTGGGAACCGGGTTGGTGGCAATGGGCGGTGGCAGCGGCCGGGCCTCCTGCTTTTGTTAATGGGGTAGTCTGGGGCTGGAGGCTGTGCAGCAGCAGTAGGAGCGGGCAGGCCCCTCCCGTTCTTTCAGGGCCCGGGACTCCAGTCCCGGCAGTCCCCCCCTGATGGCGGCCCTGGCTATGGGCAACATCTCTTCTAAAACACACTTCTAAAAACTCTCACTTTAGTAAATTTACCCCTAAGGGTCTATTTTGTAAAAAAGAGAAGGTGATTTATATTGTCACTGATTTTGGAGATAAAAATTCTATCACAGCAATTTATCAAAGAAGTAACACGAGGCAGCAGAGTAAAACTCTGACCAAAGCAATACATTAATAGTTACTTACCAGTACACAATGCCAGTCTCTACAGATAGGAGTGAGTTGGGCCCTCCATCCAACACATTAAAAATGTAACTATGTCCAATCTCACCGACATTAGGCAAAACACAGTAGCACTCACTCCAAGTATGTAAGTCCCACTTTATATTTAGACACCTTGGGGGTGATTAAATTGTTTAGCGCTCCCATCTAAAGTGACCGAGAGCTATTCAATTGTTTTGAGCGATCAACCCCGAGGCTGCACTTATCGCGGATTTTTGATCGAACCCCACTGAAGTGCGAGCAGAAATCCACGTAAAGTAGGGCTTTAGGGCTGGTCATGAGTGCAGCTTAACTACAGCATGCTCAGCACTTAAGCCGCTTAACATAACTAATTCAGTGCATTAGGATGGCTGTCGCGACCAGCCCCATTGGTAAAAAGCTCCCGTTAGTACAGTATCACCCACTCTACTTTTTGCTCACTGTACAAAATACAGTCCCCCTACTTTACATTTTTTCTCACTATTCAGAGTACAGTCTCTCCCACTCCACTTCTTGCTTACTATACACAGTACAATAAAACCCACTCTACTTCTTGCTTCCTATACACAGTACAATAAAGCCCACTCTACTTCTTGCTCACTTTACAAATCACAGTTCCCCCAACTGTACTTCTTGATCTCATATAGTAAAGTAATTCACGTTATTATTTTTGTTCTCTATTTACATCAACCTCTACATTGTTCTTACAATACAAAGTAAAATCATCCCACTCTACTTCTAGCTCACTATGCATAGTACAGTAACCCATACTCAACTACATGCTCACTGTGCAATGTACAGTAACCACTATACTTTTTGATCACTTTACACATTCTCCCTACTATAATTCCTGCTCACTATGCATAAATAGTATTTATTTCTTTACTTCTTTCTCAGATACATAGTACAGTAAACCCCACTATAATTCTTAGCCAATACGCATAATTACAGTCTCTTCATTTTACTTCATGCTCATTGTACAAAGAACAGTAATCATCTCTCTACTTATTGCTCACTTTACAAAGTACAGATTATATATATATAATATATATATATATATATATATATATAATATACACACACACACACACACACACATGCCCAAGCCCTTCTCAAGGGCAGCACAGGCCAACACCCCTCTCTGCCCCCAGTCAGTGCCTAGCTCCTCCCCCCTCCCAGCTCCTAGACTCAGCAGGGACTCTTCTTTCTTGATACAGCTAAAGCTGCTGCTGAAGTAGATGCCGCCTGGTCCGATGCTGGGCGGCTAATATGGAGGCGGAGCGGAGCCGTGAGTTGTCATTCTCGTCTCTGCTCCGCAAAGGCCCATGGGAGGAGCGGCCGCGGCTGGGCATGCGCAGCATGCCCTCCCGCGGCCATCTTGTCTCCTCCTGTAGTGTATCTATCTCTGCAGAAATATAGATTTTCCCTATAAAACGCAATTCTCAGATGGCATTACATAAGGTAATCCTTTAAGGATTTTTTTAGATGTATAGTAAAAATAATGTACTGCGCCCTGCTACATTGGAAAATGCTACTAGTTGATGCACATTTCTGACGCTAAAGCTGCATACACACACACAACGATTTTGCTACCAACGATTTTATGAACGATTTTCTATCAGATTTGTTAAAGTGTAATGAACGATTTTTTTTGAACTACAAATGATTCCCTTAATGAAAATCGTTCAGTTGGTCAGCCAGAATGAACTACAAACGGGAACACGCATGAACGATAATCGTTCATCGTTATAACTCAGAAACTCAGATAACGACGTCGTTATAGTTAAATCGTTCAATAAATAGTTACGTGTGTACGCACTTATAGAGTGTCCAGGAGTTGTTCAAAGGTAAAATCTAGAAACTGAATCAATCTAACCCAGTTGTATCTTATTTCCAGTACAAAGAATACAATACTACAAACACTGTGGGACAAGGCAGTTCTACATTTCTGTCAGCATTAAGTTGTTAGGTTTTCTGTTTTTATGCATTCCCTTGTACAGACAAGACTGCATGCTCTCTTGGGGGCATTCCTTACCATATTTGGGATCCTGGCAATAACATGGGGAAGATGTATCTTCCCCACCAGACTTTTACCTAAAAGGGGAAAGCTCTGCTACTCAGTGCAAATCCAGGGAAAGTGAATCACATAAGCATTATTCACAAGCAGCGACAAGCAGCAACAACGTCTCTCTGCAAAGAATGAGAATGTTAGCTTTGTTTTTCCAAAATGATTGTGCTCTGCAGTCAAACAGAATATGCATCAGGTTTTTACTCTCCAAATTCCTGTTTCCTACTCATCAGCATGAAAACATAAAGGGAATGTTTATAGTGCTTTTCTTCTGATGGTACACACTATTGGCACTTTCTTTTGTATAATCTTTAATTCTTATAATACTTCCAGAAACAGGAAGATATTGATGAAATAATTTCAGAAATTAATAAATTAAGCATCTACGCACTTATTCAGATTGAAAATCTTATATTAACTTGTAGCTCTGGGTGAGTGCTGGCACCTAACATCAATAATAATAATAATAATAATAATAATAATAATAATAGGAATGTTGACCATGTAAAAGGAAATGAAACCATACTTAAACATAAAATGAAATGGCATTTATCAAGTACTGTAGCAGTTTTTCCTGGTACATTTTTAAAGACCATTGGTTTTGCCATCCAAACAGCTGGATTTATTATCTGTGGGCCTGATTCACTACTGATCGCAACTGCGATTACGCATGCAATTGGCCGATTGTTGCATTCTGCACATGCATCGCAGAGCGCGTGCATGAACCGGCCACTGCGATCGCAGTGACTATGCAGACCCATCGCTGAGTGATTGGTAGGAAGTGCTATTTGGGGGTGGTGACGGGGAGGTGGTCAGAGAAATGCAGGTGTGCCAGTGCGTTTGAGCACCGTTGTATGGACGTGTATACATTATCCACTGCGACGCCATATGCAGCTTGAGGACTCATAGCATGCAATGAAGTTAGCAATCCTGAGTAAGGTCAGAGGTTGTGCAAGAGTGCGTGTGGCTGTGATTGTACTCTATTGTACTGATGGTTTCGCAGTCTTGATAAACATTATGGATGTGTGTAAGGTAAAGTGGGCGTCCTTATGTTATGCTGTGATGGCATTGCGATCGCGTACTATTAGCGGATTAGCGTACTATTGCAGTGGAACTGCGTGCATAATCGCTATTGCATTCGCAGTTGCGAATGGTAGTGAATCAGGCCCAGTGTTGGATCAAGCTAAAAAAAAAATGGAAAATAGTATTAACCATTACCATACAGGAAATATTGGACCAAATATTATTTATTAACATAAAAAAGAGCACAAATATATACATATACAAAAAAGGGTTGCTGATATTCATTATTCCTAAAAAATTGCAACATATATTATTTACAATTTATTAACAGTCACATATTATGTATTATTTGATAGGGCCCACATATATTATTTAGTAATTGAAATGGGGCACATATATGAATGATTATTTGAAAGGTTTCACGGAAGTAAGGGCCTGATTCAGACCCGCTCGCGAGCGTAGGACGCTCGCAAGCGGGTCGATGGTGCCCTAATGTGCATGCGCACGATGGAGGGAGCTCCGTCGCGCGCATGCGCGAGACCCGAATAACGATGGCATAGCAGTCGTTATGGGTCTCGCACCAAAGGGGGCGTGCTGTCGATGGTGACTGACAGCACGCCCCCTTTGGTGGGCATGCCGGGGGTGTGGCTGCCAGACGGAGGCGTTCCCATGGGAACGCCTACCGTCTGAGTCCGGCCCCACTGACATCAGTAATGTCGTCAGTGGTAGTGATTTTGGCTCTGATAGAGCCAAAATCACTCCTGGGCTTGCGGCAGCGAGACCCTACCGCAGGGTCTCGTCGCAAGCCCGATGGTCGCGATGGTCTTGACCATCATCATGGACGCTCGCTATAGCTGTGGGTGGTAACCCACAGCTATGTGAGCGTCCATGAGGCCGCTCCATTTTCAGGTAGGAGGGCCCTGATTCAGAGCGAGCGCTCTGGTCAGAGCGTCCGGCTCTGAATCAGGCCCTAAATTAAATTTCATAGTAGGGGTGAGCGGGTTCGGATTTCTGAAATCCGAACCCCCCCGATCCAAGGCCGATCCAAGTTATGCTCGATTTTTCCCGCCTGACTCGGATCTGAAATCGAGGCAAAACGTCATCATCCCGCCTTCCGGGTCTCGCGGGTTTTGGATCCTATATAAGGTACCCGCGTCTGTGCCATTTTCTCACTCAGCTGTGGACAGTGAAGAGGGAGGGTGGGAGTTAGGGCTGGCTGGGCTGTGTAGTGTAGTGTAGTGCAGTGTAGTGTAGTGTTGTGCTGTGCTGTGCTGCTGTTGTCCATAGGGGCTGTGTTCGCGGGAGGCAATCGGGAAGCCGACTGCCTAAATACCGGCAGCTGGCTTCCCGACTGCCATTTCCCGGCAAGGGTGAAATGCCGGGCGTCTAGATGTAGACGCCCGCATTTGCCCGACGCCGGGAGACCGGCGCCCAGCATCCCGATCGTAGGGATGCCGGGCGCAGCGAGCGGACAGCCGCTGGGGGGGGGGAGGTTAGGTTTAGGGCTCCCGGGGGGACTTAGGGTTAGGCACCCCCCCGGGAGGGTTAGGCTAGGGGGAGTGAGGGTTAGGGTTAGGCACCCCCGGGGGGGACTTAGGTTTAGGCAGTGGGGAAGGGGGTGGTTAGGGTTAGGCACTTAGAGGGGGGATTAGGGTTAGGCACTTGGGGGGGAAGTTAGGGGGGTTAGGTTAGTAAATACCTATCCACGATCGGGATTTCCAGCGCTATCGGGCTTCCGCTGCGTCGCACTCTGCTCCTGTCGGGCTGCTGCTGACGGGAATCGAACCATGCGGCCGGCGGTATTTCATACCAATTTCGTGTCCACTCCTCCAAAGTCCATAGGGGCTGGCTGGACTGTGTTGTGCAGTCAGTTGTCCATAGGGGCTGTGTTCACTCTTAAGTCCTGTGCAGTGTCCCAGTCCTAAAGGGGTGCTGTAGTGTTGTCCAGGGGGTGCTCTGTCCAACAGGGGTGCTCCCCCAAGTGCAAAAAAAATAAATATTTTTTCTGTGTTTGTGAATTGTGTGCACTGTGGCTGCACGTGCATCAACAAAGGAGCAGTACCAAGCGTGCGCCTGTGTCCCATAAGTAAAGGGCCAGCTGGCTTGTCCATTAAAGGGTGCTGTAACCCCCAAAGTACACTCCAAACAAAATAAAAAAATATTTTCTGTGTTTGTGAATTGTGTGCACTGTGGCTGCACGTGCATCAACAAAGGAGCAGCGCCAAGTGTGCGCCTGTGTCCCTTAAGTAAGAGGCCGGCTGGCTTGCCCGTTAAAGGGTTCTGTAACCCCCAAAGTACACTCCAAACAAAATAAAAAAATATTTTCTGTGTTTGTGAATTGTGTGCACTGTGGCTGCACGTGCATCAACAAAGGAGCAGCGCCAAGCGTGCGCCTGTGTCCCATAAGTAAAGGGCCGGCTGGCTTGTCCATTAAAGGGTGCTGTAACCCCCAAAGTACACTGCAATTTCTGATCGTAATAGCTAGTTTGCGCACGCGCATTGCGAATTTTACGCATGCGCAGTTTAGCGAACTTCGGTGGCGTACGACCGTGCGACCACAACGATCGACTCTGAATGAGGTCCAGACTACCATCAATTCCCAGTGTTTCTTATCAAGTGCTGGCTACCATCGCCACTCAGCATCTCATACCAACTATCGATTACCATCAATTTTCAGTATCTCATTCCAAGTGCTGACTACCATCGATTCTCAGTGTCTTATACCAAGTGCTGGCTACCATCGCCACTCAGCATCTTATACCAATTATTGATTACCATCGCCACTCAGCATCTCATACCAACTATCGATTACCATTGATTCCTAATGTTTCATTCCAAGTGTTGACTACCGTCATCACTCAGCATCTCATACCAACTATCGATTACCATCATCACTCAGCGTCTCATACCAAGTCCTGATCACCATCGCTATTCAGCTTCCCATACCAGGTGCTGATTACCAGTGCAACTCACATATCAGTCTTTGGAGCATCATCCTTGCTCATCAGTGCTTATATAGTCCTCCCATATCTTTCTCTGTGTTTTCTCCAGGTACCTGCCTCAGGGGCCACGACCTGTTTACTTGGTGCAGCAAAATCCGCATCCTGCTTGGAGGGGTCAATGGTGAATACCATCAAGTGGACTAGACTTCGCGCCCTGGGGTAGGTCTCGCCAACACCTGGGAGAGACATATGAAGAGGACGTATATATTGCCTTCCCATTTTCACTCACCCGCTACCCTTAGCCCACTGGCCCAAGTTCCTGCAGTTGTAGCCTATATACATCTGGGCGTGACAGACAAATGTTGAAAATGTTTTCAGTGTTAGCAAAACTGTTATAATACCCATATTCTGACGTATAGTAACAAACTACTTTGTAGGCTGCTAGTGGCAGGGCCGGCAAGAGAAATCACGGGGCCCAGCACATTTTTTTAGGCCCCCCCTGGACCACCCCCCAAGGCCTCTGTTGGAGGGTGTAAAGGTTGTTATTTGGGTTGGAAGGGCTTACTGGGATATGAAGGGGGAGGGGGAGAAGAGAGAGAGAAGAAAAAAAAAATACTGTTATACTCTACAGTAGTTTATTTTGTATACCAATATTACTTCTATAACAAATATTTGATTACATAATCATATCCCTGGAACATAAGAGTATCAAGCAGAGCAGGGCAGGGCATGAAGAAATCCTGTCCCAGAAAGTTCAGAGCACCTGATTGGTCAGCTTTGCCAGCTAATAAGAAAAGGGTCATGTACACTTACACTATGTATACAAAAGTGATTGGACACTGACAGCAAATAGATCAATGAGATTTTATTGACATCAGTACTTTGCAGTAATCACAGCACTTGGTGGACCTACAGACACCGTTCTTGGCAAACTGCCCTCAAGTTCTGGACAACAGCAGGCGGTATGTTTTGCCATTCTGTCTTAAGTACAGTGACCAACTGTGACACTGAAGAAGGTCGAGTTGGCCTAGAATGCACCAGTCACTCCAATTCGTCCCAGGGGTTCTCAATGGGGTTAAGATCTGGATTCTGAGCTGACCAGTCCATCCGGGATACCGAATTTTCTGTATACCAGTCCACCGTTGCCCTGGAAACATGACAGGTGGCATTGTCGTTCAACATTCATTACGTTCATAGAACTGCAAGTGCATGGGCCTCCCTACGAAGTGTTCTTGTCCAAAATGCCACATTTGTGGCCATTTGGAACTCGTGTGCTATGGTATGCATTTCGCTTCCACAGGGATTTCCAAACACTTTTGTCTACATAGTGTAGAACCATCATTAATTAATTACAAACTACTTACAAAGTAGAGACCACAGGGTATATTTACTAAGGGCCAATTTTAGTTTTAATTTTTATGCCTATTTAAATCAACTGAAAATGACTGTGTAATGCACTGCCAAAATCTCTCATTTACTAACATTCGATTTAAAAAATTCGTCAGTTTTGGCGGGTGTAAATGCATTCAGTTTTGAACTTTCTGTTCAAAACCAAATGCAAATGGAACCTAAAAATTGACATGTAACACATATTAAAAAGAAGCTTGCGCATATCACTATGATCTGTGCATGCTTCTTAAGCTAGGTACAGACAATACAAATGAGACTATCTGCACAAGACCTTTCGGGGCAAGAAGTTAAATGTTCAGCAGCCATTTAAGCAACCTGGGTCCCTTCCCAGTTAACAGGATAAGAGCTAGAAAAAGCAAAATTCTAAACTATAGCCATACTTATGACGCTAAAACATTTTAAGATTAGAAAGAAGGAAGATAATTAAAACAAAGATAGTATAAGGAAGAAAAGTATAAAGAATGAGAGAATTCCTGCTCTGAGTAAATGGCTAAAAAATATATGTTTTTATTCTATAGCAAAGTATTCATAAAATTGTTTCACAAATAACAAAAAATACCAGGTACCTGGAGATGTATAAACAACAATATATAATAAAAAGCACAATTGCAATCAGTTATAAAATAGTATATAATGTGTCTGTGTGTATATATTCACACAACACACAAGGTGCATCTGCTTGTGATGCAAAGAATTAAGCCTAACCAGCTTAGATAATGTCCAGGAACCTGTAATCCTTTTAAAACAGAAAATAGCATATATAAAAACTTCTATCTCCTGCTACAATGTTAACCATTAGCCAAATGGCTGAAGTATGTTCCATAAATAATAGGATCGGTTATTCCATTTAAAACGTGATATTGCTCCGTCTCCTGTAATACGGAGTGAGGTAGAAAGACCTTAACACTGAGTGGCGTTACCTGGTGTTTTCTTTTTCTAGCGGAGGTCAGATTCCCCGTTTCTTTATCGCCGCCTGTGTTCTGGTGTGTAGCACCTCGGCGTTCTTATGCTGTACTCTCTGCGCCTGGTGTCTCCGCACTCCCCCGACTGCTTAGATGTCCGTGGAGCAAATAGAGGCAGCTTCCGGTCTGGCTTGTGCAGCCAATTTAAATGCAGGGGTTCTCTACTTTCTCCTTATACCCCTTTTACACCAGAGCAAAAACCTGGGTTTTTGCTGGGTCTATCCGGGTCGCAGCTTAGTGTAAAAGGGTCCCTGAAAAATAACCCAGGTCAAGTGACCCAGCAATCCAACCCAGGTAGCTACCAGGGTTGGACCCAGGATGGACTCGGGTAATGGTGCAGTGTAAATGGTGCAACCAGGGTTATCTGACCTGGGTCATGTCTAAAATTAGCTGATTGGTGGTTGTGGAGCATTCACCTCCCACTTTTTATGACCTCACAGGTTTAGCAGGGCAGACCTGAGTTCAGTGTTTACAGGGCTGACCTGGGAGTAACCCAGATCGAAGGTGCAGTGTAAATGGGTCTGACCAGGTTTGGAACCATGTCCAAAACCCAGGTCGGACCTGGGTTTTTGGTGGAAAAGAGGTATTGGTATTACTGAGGACACAGTATCACAGTATCCAACCGGTTTCACCCGTCTGGGCTTCGTCAGGGATGCCTCATGTGCTTAAATGTAGCCCTTATGTAGGCTTGTCCATTACCTTAATTGATTAATTGATTTCTTACAGTTTCCTTGCAGTGAAGGAGGAATGGTCTGTAGCCATGTTCATTACCTTAATTGATTTCTTAAACAGTTTCCTTGCAGTGAAGGAGGAATGGTATTGCATATATCTTCCTTCACATGCAGAGAAAAGAACAATTTTGTTAATATGTAAAGCTGATATTCTTACATATATAGTTGGAGACTAATTATCACCAATAGTGGTTTCCATGATATGAAATATAAAATATATATCCATTTATCTGAATAAATACGCTTAAACTTCAAATTCATTATTTAAAAGCACCTTTAGAGCATAGGGAAGAAGCCAGAATTAGAAACATGATGAAAGAAAGGTAGAGAAAGAAATAGACAAAAAAAAAAAAAAAAGGAAATGCTATCCCACCGGAGAAAAATGTAAAAACAACAACATGGCTCAAGGAATATACCAATGGCTTCTTTCATTGTCTGAGATGTATGAGATGCAAACAATTGCACAAAGAAACACCAAGGGAATAACTACCTGCATTTCAAGAAGTAGAGATGTTGAATATAAGATCAAAGACAAAATAACATGCGACACCCCAGGGGTGATCTATTTATTAGAGTGCCCCTGTGGACAACAATATGTCGGGAGAACTCTAAGACCATTGAAGACAAGAATTGCGGACCATGTCCGAAACATAAAAAATAAAATAGATACTCACAGCATTTCCACTCATTTTACAGAGTGCCATGACAGTGACCCATCAGGCTTGAAATTATTATTATTATTACCAGTTATTTATAAAGCGCACACATATTCTGCAGCGCTTTACAGAGAATATTTGGCCATTCACATCAGTCCCTGCACCAGTGGAGCTTACAATCTATATTCCCTATCACATGCTCACACACATACACACTAGGGTTAATTTTTGTGTGTTGGGAGTCAATTAACCTACCAGTATATTTTTGGAGTGTGGGAGGAAACTGGAGTACCTGGAGGAAACCCACGCAAGCACAGGTAGAATATACAAACTCTGCACAGTTAGGGCCGTTGTGGGAATCAAACCCATGACCTCAGTGCTGTGAGGCAGTAATGCTAACCATTACACCATCTGTGAAATTTATGGGAATTAAATAAGTCAACAGCCATTGGAGAGGTGGAGATAAAATAGCAAAAATCTCCAAAGAAGAGGCCAAATGGATTTACTATATGGAAAGCATTTGCCCAAAAGGGTTGAACATTGATTATGATTTGGGTTCTTTTTTATAACCAAGGCTTGATTTTGTATGCATCATTCCACCCCTTCTATTGCTCTTCCTTTTTTTGTTTATTTCTTTCTCTACCTTTCTTTCATCATGTTTCTAATTCTGCAGATGGGTGAAACCGGTTGGATACTGTGATACTGTGTGCTCACTAAGGAGAAAGCAGAGAACCCCTGCATTTAAATTGGCTGCACAAGCCAGACCGGAAGCTGCCTCTATTTTCTCTATGGACATCTAAGCAGTCGGGGGAGTGCGGAGACACCAGGCGCAGAGAGTGCAGCATAAGTACGCTGAGGTGCTACACACCAGAACACAGGCGGCGACGAAGAAACGGGGAATCTGACCTCCACTAGAAAAAGAAAACACCAGGTAACGCCACTCAGTGTTAAGGTCTTACCACCTCACTCCGTATTACAGGAGATGGAGCAATATCACGTTTAAATGGAATAACCGATCCTATTATTTATGGAACATACTTCAGCCATTTGGCTAAAGGTTAACATTGTAGCAGGAGACAGAAGTTTTTATATATGCTATTTTCTGTTTTAAAAGGATTACAGGTCCCTGGACATTATCTAAGCTGGTTAGGTTTAATTCTTTGCATCACAAGCAGATGCACCTTGTGTGTTGTATGAATATATACACACAGACACATTATATACTATTTTATAACTGATTGCAATTGTGCTTTTTATTATATATTGTTGTTTATACATCTCCAGGTACCTGGTATTTTTTGTTATTTGCGAAACAATTTTATGACTACTTTACTATAGAATAAATACATATATTTTTTTGGCCATTTACTCAGAGCGGGAATTCTCTCATTCTTTATACCTTTCTTCCTTATACTATCTTTGTTTTAATTATCTTCCTTCTTTCTAATCTTAAAATGCATGGCTATAGTTTAGACTTTAGCTTTTTCTAGCTCTTAAGCTACGTACACACTGTAGCAAATCAGCAACTGTTCTGACTTTACTGATGATTTCCCTTGAGCCCAGAAGCAGGGGCACCGAGAGGGGGGGGACCCGGGCCCGGGTCTGGCATCACTCCCCCCTCCCTCTTATATCACAGCAGCCCAGCACACATTGCTGTGTGCTGGGCTCCACTGGGAGACTGCTCACAGCTGCTAAGAAGCAGCCACAGCAGTCTCCTATGCCTGTGGGGGGAGCAATCACGCTGATTGCGCTCCCCACTGGTTATGCGCCGGGCTGAGGTGGCTCACTGCGCCCCCCTCGCCAGCGCGCTGCGCTGCTGCAAATCTTTTTTTATTTTGTACCTAAGGGGGCATGGCCATGCCTCCTGTGATTAGGCCATGCCCCCTTTTACCCAGGCACGGCGCTGCTCTTGGTGGGCCTGCCCAGAACAAGCGATAAGCAGCGTACTGACACTGCAATCTTGTAAATGGCCAAACTATATATTGTATTGTTTGGTCACTAGCAATTTATCATTACTACTGTACACACTAGAACAATAGTCATTAGGATCCCCTGGAATTTTGAATAATGGGCTGTACAGTATACAGTGAGCTGTGCTGTAAAAAGAGGAATAGGGAAAATGCAATTTTCTCTGTGTAGTATTGTTTTGTGTTTGCTGAGGCTAGGTTATTCTGCTGAACGCTCTACATAGCGTACTGCTCTGCTTTGCTCTACAAAGTGCTTCCTTGCTTTGATAGTTCTGGATCCTCATCACTTTCAAGCTGTGGCTGCCTATGCTGTCATGTGGCATCACTCCCTGAAACCCAGAAGGCTCGCAAGAGGAAGAGAGTGGAGAGGGTCTGCTGGACCAAGGAGGGCTGCCGCAGAGAGACTCCATGTCTTCAGGGCCATCACCTCCATTAGGCAGCTGCCTAAGGGCACCAGAACCTGAGGGGAGGCCCACTGAGACTGTCTTGGAGAGGGGACATGGTCTTGCCTTGCCTCTGTAGAGGGGGCATGGCCTTTCTTTGCCTTGCACCATGCTGGTGCAACTTGCTTACCCCAGCGGCAGCCACAGCACCCATCTACATCTTCCCCCAGAGAAGGCAAGACATACACATGCAGTCATATAGAGTGAAAGCCCGGGGAGGCTCCAGCAGCTGGATCCAGTGCCGGTGATGTCACTGTGTCACCGCCGGCACACAGCCGCTTCGCCTCCTCCAGTCTCACAGCGGGCAGCGTTCTGCAGCTTCCGGCACTTGCACCCCTCCTGCCTCCTCCCATCCAGTGCTGAACCCTGAAGTGACCCACAGACAGTCCAGCCTGAAGGTCTCTCCACCATTGGGCTCTCCACACAGTCCGTGGGACACAGGCTGTTCCTTGAGGACATCAACCAGAAGTAAGTAGGCTGGGGGAATAAATATATCTATATCCAATTGAGTCCACACTCGTGTTTTCCAAAGTTCAATGCTGGGGAAGCAACCTATGCAAGCTCATGAGCTTCAGTACACATCCAAAATAAAGGTCTTATCGTTGAATCAGCAGGAAAAGTTTATTCAGAGAAAAGCCATCAGCCCATTACATCGACGTTTCAGTCCCCTTTGCGACTTTTATCAAGATAATACCACCAGTGTCCCTATCTCAATGTTTATACCCAGAAGTATAAGGATACACCCATAAAATCACCTCACGTGATCAGTAACCCCTTCATGTCACTAGTCGTTTCCTATTTGTATATGGAAGCAAACTAAATCCCCTATAAAACCAATAACAAAGAATCTTGAGAAAACTAAAGACATGCAGAGCGCCAGTGTAATCGAGTGTCAGGTACAACAGCATTACCTGAAACTAACTCCACAGTGATCGCGATAGTCAGACCCTTCCTGTCTGGCGTCGATCAGTCCTGCCCTAATAATCTACATCAGGCTCCAACAGTGTGTCAAACGTGGAGTGAGGTTACCAACCACATTACTGTTGCTAAGCTTGCGTATCAACCCTGGAACGTAGCCCACAGCAGTGTAAACAGTATCAGTCATACAGGAGTCCTCTGTGCCTGGTGCCCCTCATATCAAATATAAGATATAAATCGAAATCAGCATACATCATACAGATATCTCATTTCTATGTCCACAGAAAAAGTCTGTGATAAGCAGTACATATTTATTTATTTTTCTTTTTTTTTTCTTTATTTGTTTATATATATATATATATATATATATATATATATATACATACACACACACACACATATATATATATATATATATATATACATACATACACACACACGTGGGTGCTATGTTACTTCCCATAGCAGTTCCCGCGACTTGGATATAGTACTACCCCCATATTTAAAATAGTTACACGTCAGTGTTAATTCAAGAAGTTCAATCAAGAACTGAATTGGTGGTTTACTGAAATGGGATTCCATAAGGGCTGACCTAATACCCTCAACATGGGGGATAACCGTATACAAGGATGATACATCCATTGTCGCTAATAGTGACTCATCTTGTCTTGGCAAGGTGACTATCTCAGCAATAAAGTCATTGGTGTCTTTGATATAGCTATCAATGCCTCTCACACATGGTTGAAATAAATCATCCAAATATTTTGCCACCGGAGCAAATAAGGAATCACGGGCCAAAATTATGGCCCTACCTGGTGGACAACCAAGGGTCTTGTGGATTTTTGGTAATAAATAATCGACTAATCAGATATTTAGAAGTCAAAAATTCATGTCTGGTCTTATCTATCCATCTGTTATTTAATACTGTATCCAACAGTTTATCAAGTTGGTCTTTAAACTGTTTAGTAGGGACACCCCTAAGTTTCTGGTATGTTGCTTGATCCGCTAACTGTCATTTCACTTCCCTATCATCACTGGTATTTAATAAGACCACTGCTCCACCCTTATCCGCAGGTCTAATGGTCACACTGGTGTTACTTTTGAGCTTATTAAGCGCAATCTTCTCAGCTGGGGTTAGATTGTACCTCAATCTCCTTTTGGTTTTTAAGTGAACTGTGTATATTCCAATCAACCAAACGCAAAAAGGTTTTGATACTGGAATTGGTTGAAAGGGGGGTCATATGTACTGTTTTTTATAAATATTTTGAGTAACTTGTGTATCCGAATGATCCTGAAATCTCTTTTAATCTTAATTTTAAACTTAATTTACGTGTCATTTTGTACCTATCAATCAACCATCTCAGTTCATGAAATGGAACTTTGGCCAGAAAACTCATTTCGCTGTCACTCAGTTTGTAGTCCGATAAATTGATTATCAATTCCTTACTAATTTTGTCTCTTTTTTGTTTTATTTGTGTTTGGCCTGCCTAAGGTGGGATCTTCTGCGTTTAAAAGGGGAATGGACACTTGTGAATGTGTATTAGCTCTTGGCAAAGGAGGGTTACTTCTTTCTTGTGTGTCAGACTGTTCACGTTCAGATGAGGATGCTGAGGAATACTGATCAAATGACTGATTGGCCCGATAACGACTGTTTCTGAATCTTGGAGTGAAATTCTCAACTGCCTGTGAGAAAGCAATAAACCCTATGCTCTTGATAGTCACGTCTTACCTTTTCTAGTTTGATGCATTTAAAATCGACTAAATCACTGATATTTGTCCACCTGGCTATTCAATTTCTTTACAAATAGAAAGTATGATAGTCGCTCAAATCAGCTTAATGATATTGGCCAGGTGCTTGTGAAGGGTGGGATTTACACTGATCCAGAGAAAAAAGGGATATTCCCTCCAGCACACTGCAGCAATATTGGCAAAAATACTTGAATCCTACATAATAGAAATTCAGCGGTATTAGTTGCATACATTTGCAAATATATGATTAAGCGCCAGGCCAATGTCAAGGCTCCTCTACACTGGCATCCATAACATTAAGGGGTTCACGTTCGAGGCACCCCAAAAGAATCTGGCCAAGGATCATTCCCAGGGCATCACACGAAAAATAGAAAAAAGGTGATAGTGAAGTGTAAAGTATAGATGTGTAATATATAATCTATAAGGCTCCCGGGGATCCTCTGGCTGGGACTCTTCAGGGCATCACCATTTAATACACATAGGGCCTGATTCAGACCCACTCGCGAGCGCTGAGTGCTCGCAACCGGTTCAATGTCGGCCCAGTGTGCATGCGCACGAGGGAGCCGACTCCATCATGCGCATGCGCGAGACCCGGATAGCGACGGCCAAGCCGTTGCTCCAGGTCTCGCTACAAAGGGGGCGTGCTGTCAATGGTGAGTGACAGCACGTCCCCTTTGGGGGGCATGCCGGGGGCATGGCTGCCCAGATGGAGGCGTTCCAATGGGAAAGCCTACCGTCTGGGGCTGGCCCCACTGGCATCACAAGTGATGTCAGTGGGAGTGCTCTCGGCTCTGATATAGCTGAAAGCACTCCAGGGCTTGCGGCAACGAGACCCTACCACAAGGGTCTCGTCGCAAGCCCGATGGTCTTGACCATCGCGACCATCTTTTTGGCCGCTCACTATAGCTGTGGATGGTCACCCACAGCTATGCGAGCGGCCAGGAGGCCGCTCTAAAAAAAGAGAAGGACTGCCCTGATTCAGAGCGAGCGCTCTGTCAGAGCGTCCGGCTCTGAATCAGCACCTTAGTCCCTTTTCATATCACCTTTTATGTTTGTTTTTTAATCATGTAATTTTTTCACATATACTTTAACCATTTTTCAACACTTTTTAATTCTCACACATCTATACTTTACACTTCACTGTCACCCTTTTTCGTGTGATACCCTGGGGGGATCCTGGGCTGGACGATTTTGGGGGTGCCCTGCACCCCAGATGTGTTAGGGACTGCTAGTAACAGAGAAGCCGTGACGCGGCCTAGCAGCTTCCCATGGATTTGCAAATGCACAACTAATATCTCTGAATTTTTATCACCCTATAGTCTTCATGTATTGTTGCAGGTACAATTCAGTGTGCTGAGGAACAATAGGAGTTTAAACCCCCCCTTTTTTCCATACACCCGGTATGATAGGCACAAAATTGCTAGCGATATCGCTAGGTTTGATGTGCAGCACATCAAACCTGGCGACCATCGCTAGCATCCTCAGGAAGCACGCAATCATGCTTACACACAGTGATGTAGGTAATATGTCATTACGAAACGGCAAATCGTCCCGACATTGCTCCAGTGTGTACCTAGCTTTAGCGTTAAAAGAGGCTAAACAGTTAAAAAAAAAATAATGTATGGGGTTCCCCCCCCTACACCCATAACCAGCCTTTGACCTTTTAGCATGGTCTGGTTATGGAAAATCGGGGGAAGAGCTGGCGTGGGGTTCCCCCTATTTTGCATTAACCAGCACCAGGCTGAATCAGCCGGGGTAGTAATGCCACAGCAGGAAGACAAACATGGGATCCTCCTGCAAAAGTATTAACCTGCCCCAAACTGGTCAGCCCAGGACTGGCAATACTCAGAAATAGGGGACCCCAAAAACAAAAAAGGTGTCCCCCTCACGAGGTTTAACCAGCCCTGGGCTGAAAGCCCAAGGCTCTTCCCTGCACCCCTGTTGGCGTTGGGTGCAGGAGTAATGTGTTAAATAAAGTAATAACACAGTTCTCCACCGTGGAACTGCAGGTACCAGCAAGCCTGCCCTGCAGCACTTGTATTAGGTACCAGTACCTCCACTGTGAAAAAATTTACATAAAAACCACAAGACACACACACACATCACATATTGTATGCAACTTACCCGGTCCAGAACGAGTGCTATACTGTATTTACAGCTGAATAACAGGAGACCAACCTGCACCTTAGCTGTTTTTAACCAATCAGCGGCCGGTTACTATGACAATGGCCATTGATTGGCTAAGAGCAGTCGGACTATTAGCCAGTCATGGCTATGGTGCACGAAACCCTGTGGCAAAGTAATACAACATGTGGTGTGTGTGTCCTGTGTTTTATTTTTAAATATTTTCTTCACAGTGGAGGTACAGGTGCCAGAAGCCTGATTCTACAAGTGCTGCAGGGCTGGCTTGCTGGTGCCTGTAGTTCCACTGTGATGAACAATATTATTACTTAATATAACCTATTAACCCTGCACCCAACACCACCAGGGGGGGCAGGGAGAGCTGATTGATGCATGGGAGGGGAGGGGGGTGGTACGTTCTGAGGATTGCCAGCCCTCGGCTGACTAACTTGGGGCTGGTTAACGGTTTGGCATGAAGACTCCACTCTGTGTGTTTTCCTGCTGTGGCATTACCAGCCCGGCTGGTTCAACCTGGTACGGGTTAATGAAAAATAGGTGGAACACCACACCGGTTTTTCCCACAACTATCCATGACCAGACCCGGCTAAAAGGTTAAGGGCTGGTTATAGGTTTTCGGGGAAGACTCCACGTCGGATTTTTTACACCTGTCAGAATCCCGGCGCCACCATCCCATCAACCGGCATCCCGATGGTAAGTACTGGGGTTAGGGGGAGGGTTAGCGTACTAGGGGGAGGGTTAGGTTTAGGCACTAAGGGGGGAGGGTTTGGTTTAGGATGCGGGGCGGCTAGGTTTAGGCGCTGGGGTGGAGGTTAGGTTTATGGTGCGGGGAGGGTTAGGATTAGTGGTATGGAGAGGGAGGAGTTAGGATTCTGACCGCCGTGATCCCTAGCATCGGCATCCCATACCCAACCCCTTATTTACATTAACAAGTAAAGAAGCAATTTGCTTTACTTCTCTACCCTAACAATACACCAAAAGGGCCACACGTGAGGATCTCTGACCTTCAAAAGGGCAACATATTACTGTTAATCTAACCCAAAACACCTGCAATTATTCTGTCTATTTTCCATCCGACAAACTGGTGCACTTGTTGTTTTTAATATGTCCCACGATTTAAAAAGTCTGGTTACATAATGTGAATGGAATCTAAATAGACAAAAAAAATTCCTTTACATTGTGGTGCTTCAAGCTGGCCGGTTAGAAAAATATTCTGCTGGTGTGTGGGAGCAAATGGTAATTGGCTGTTTGCTCCCACATGCTAGAAATGTCAGAAATGGTTGTGCCAAGAGAACTCAAACATGTTGATTTCTTCTTAGTTTCACTGAGAAAAAAAATTAATAAATACTCATAAAATGTTTTTTTTTTTTTTTTTTTTACAAATATTTTTTTATTTATGTAAAACATGCAGAAGAAGGCAAACACTGTCTGCCTACTTCTGTGACATCACTAGTTGGAGAGAAGTTGGCTGGTCTGATGAAAAAGCTGGCTGATTGGCTGGTCTGATGAAAAAGGTTAGGTGTGTGGAGCACTGTTTTAGTTGGACAAGCAAGTTGGAAGTTTTGATTGTTGGATGAAAGTTGGTCTAGTATATGGGCCAGCTTCCTTCTTCAGTTTTCAAAATAAATTGCACCTCCTCCCCCATGACCCAGTAACTGCCTGGAAATGAATATGGATTTAGATAGTACACCGCAACTAATTAGTAATATACCTTAACTTTAGAATGGGTTGGGAATGGGATGCCAGTGCTCGGGAGAATCCTTGTAGGTCAGAATCCCCTACAGGGGCTAGACTTTCTCATGGGCATTTTTCTTTATATAAAAATGCAGTTCGCATGCATGGCTGCTAAAGATGCAATCATGCCCCCAGTGTATCACACCCAGTGCCTCTTATTAACTATGACAATGTCCTGGGCCATAATGTCATTTCCATTAGATAAGCTTTATTTTAAAGGCCCTTTTGAGTGCCTTTTTTTCTAAACACTATATATATTGTGATGAGACAGGGGTATGTAGCTCGATAGATGGGTGTCAGTGGTGCAGTATTTAGTGCTCAAATAAGGGCCCATGCAGCTTTTCCAGGTAAAATAAACAAATATTACTTTAATGTCAGTATAATCAGGAAACAAAATATCAAACACCTAGCCCCTATCAGGGCAGCTAACACACTTCTTAAGCCCTTACTAAAAGAACACAGATAATCTGTAAATGCAAAGACTTTCACACATTAAATGTCCAAACCGGGGTAGCTCCCTTCTGCCACATGCAGGTCTGGACTGGCCTTCAGGCCCACTTACAATTTCAGTCTCAGCCCTGCTTTCTCTAGCAGGTTAACACTGGCTCCGGCCTGGTCTTTAGCTGGCTGGCTACCACAGCCTCACAGTTGCAGTCTTCAGTCTTTTAGAGGTTTTTGGGTTCTCCCTACCTCCCAGCACACACTGGACTCAAATTACAGTTCCACCTGGGCTGTCTGACTCGTCTGCCTCAGTCCACCCTGGACTGAATCCACTGGGCAGCAATTAGGGCATCTTCCCACAATCCTTTTCTTCTCTGTGTGGGTGAATCTCTCCTGCCCCAAACAGAATCTGCTGCTCACCAGTGCAATCTCTGGTGATAATGCCACATACATACATATATATACTTGACGAAGCCCGAGACGACACACGTTGGGTGTGGCTTGCCTTACGGAGGGTGTGGTAACATCAGATGCTGGTCCCAGCAAGGATTCCCCTGCCTGACTTCCGTGTGGTAGTGCGGCAGTGAGCTCTTGATTAGCCCCGTGGTGGACGCTATTGTCGTGGAGACACATGCGGATCGAGGAGGCTGAATGATATGGCGTTTTATTCATTCTGAAATGTATGTGAGCTATGCTCTTTTATTAAAGTGCTGTGATATATTATTTACACGTGCACTCTCCCTTTTTTTGGAATAAAACTTTAAAGAACTTTAAAGACACAATCTTTTGGGACTGGAATTTACACTGGACTTTGTGTGCATGAATTTATATCATATATATATATAAAAAATTTATTATACATACATGACGTCCAGAGGTGTGGCACTCAGTAAAAAAATCCAAACACCACCAACGTGGAATAATCAATGTTTCAGTACTTTATGTACAATCTTCAAGATTACAAAATAGATAAAAACACCTTACCTTAAGTACACATTGCACCCCATGTGAAGACCGCGCCGACAGCGGGACCGTGCATCCAGCCGACGTCAGTGAGTGATGACATGATCACACCGAGTGAGCGTCAGAGCATCGTGCCCATCACCAAGGTTACCAGTAAACAGAGGGAGGCACTAGAAACAAATATAAATGCAATAAAGCACAAGTATAGATATTATGTTTAGCTCTGATTGACATAAGTACCTAATTGAAATAAGCACATCATATCAATTAGAAAAAACATTGATAAATTATATATACATTTAAAAACAAGACAGAGATTTAGATTAATTTAGGCCACGGGGTGAGATCACATCTAAGCGATGGATCTACCTGGCCTCACATTGCATCAAAAGAAGATTTCGGTCACCACTTTTAGCAGGCTGGGGGATGTGATCAATCATCCGATAACGTAAACAGGCCAAGCTGTAACTGAACGCCATAAAATAGCCTGTTACGGGCTGAACACTAGTACCACACAGCAATGTTGCTCTAATACTTGAGCGATGCAATGCAATGTATCTTTGAATTTGCATTGGGCCTTACCAATGTAAGATAGCCCACAAGGCCACACAATCTGGTATACAATATATGTGCTATTACACGTTAGGTGATGAAGAATCTGAAATTTCTTCCCGGAGTATGGTTAAAAGTATTACCTGATATTAAGTACCTGCATGCAACACCTAAAACATCCGGTTTTTCTATAAGACAAAAATAAACTTTTTTCAGAAGCTACGTCCCGATTAGTAATATCTGATTTAATGAGAATACCCTGCAAATTTCTCCCTCTGGAGAAACAGGGCATAATATCAGTGTATAAATGTTAGTTAGTATTTATGTGTACATATGTGTTAATGTGTATATGTGTGTGTTATATAAAATATATACATGATGTATGTATGTATGTATATGTGTATATATATATGCTAGCTATGTGTGTGTTTAATAAACATATACACTATATACAAACAGCAGCAGGTATGGCACTCCAGGCAATAATACCAACACGGGGCAGCGTTTAAAAGTCAACGTTTCAATGTTTTAATCACATTTTCCTCTTATCCTGAGGAAAAATGTGATTAAAACATTGAAACGTTGACTTTTAAACGCTGCCCCATGTTGGTATTATTGCCTGGAGTGCCATACCTGCTGCTGTTTATATCTTACGATTATGGAGGCACCCAAGTTTTGGAGGTGACGAGGAGTGCCGGACCCCGATGTGTTTGATAATATATTCCGAAATACAGATTTTTTTTTTGGCATGACTGAGATAATGAAACCTTTGATTGTTGATGGTTCAATGTACACAAACATTGTCTAAGGCACAAATTATTAAAAATAATATATAAAATGACCTACAGGCTGTGTGTATATGAAACAACTGAATTTCATCTCTGTACACAAACTTAGTTTGAGCCACAAAATTATTGAAAATATTGTATAAAATTACCTGCAGGCTGTGTGTATAAGGTGTATATAACACACAGATGCATTCTGTGTGTATATCATTCCCAAAATATTTCATTATTAAATGCAAATATTCCAAAATACGGAATATTCTGTTATCCAAAACACCCCTGGTCCCAAGCATTTTGGATATGGGAGACTTAACATGTGTGTGTAATATATATATATATCTATTAATCATTGTAACATCTGCACATATCTGTTTTGTTGATTACAATACCCTTTTTTCCACCCCACCTGTAATCACTAGCGCGTCCAAACCCCATTTGTATTTCCAGTTATAGAGTGTCAATCAGGTGTCGGATTACACTCAATAGGACAGCTGCTAATTCTCTGATTAAGCGCGCAGGATCCTTTTTGTACAAATATATATAGATATATATATATATCTATATATATCTCACACACACACACATTTCTAGAGATGAGGTGGCCCGTGTGCAGTCTCCGACACGGTACCCCTCCTCTCCGCCCGGCAGCACACTGAGCAGTACGCGGCCAGCGCCGGAGTTATACACTCTGGGCACTAGAGTGTGCCCAGAGTCTATAGTGTCTGCACAGGTCACTGGGAAAATGGCCATGGTGGCCATTTTCCCTGTACTGCACATGTGCAAATGGCGGAAAAATGTCCACCACAGTAATTTTCCTTTCATTTTACAGCGGCGGATGCCCACGCAGACGTGGGACTCCGGAGTGGTAAGTAATATTATGGGTGCAAGGTGTGCGGTGCGGGGCCCCCCTGGTTCATAATTATATATATATATTATATACACACACACACACACACACTGTTAGGTCCATAAATATTGGGACATTGACAGAATTTTCAGATTTTGGCCTCTATTCACCACCACAATGGTTTTGAAATGAAACAAACAAGATGTGCTTTAATTGCAGACTTTCAGATTTAATTTGAGGGTAATTACATCCAAATCGGGTGAACGGTGCAGGAATTACAACAGTTTCAATATGTGCCCCCACTTTTTAAGGGGCCAAAAGTAATGGGACTATCAACTCAAAAGCTATTTCATGGACAGGTGTGGGCTATTCCCTCGTTATTTCATTATCAATTAAGCAGGTAAAAGGTCTGGAGTTGATTCTAGGTGTGACATTTGCATTTGGAATCAGTTGCTGTCAACTCTCAATATGAGATCCAAAGAGCTGTCACTTTCAGTGAAGCAAGCCATCATTAGGCTGAAAAATCAAAACATACTCATCAGAGAGATAACAAAAACATTAGGTGTGGCCAAATCAACTGTTCGGTGCGTTCTCTCTTTTTAAGAATGTTCCAGAGAGCTCAGCAACACCAAAAGACCCGGAAGACCATGGAAAACAACTGTGGTGGATGACAGAAGAATCATTTCCCTGGTGAAAAAAAACCCCTTCACAACAGTTGGCCAAATCAAGAACACTCTCCAGGAGGTAGATGTATATGTGTCAAAGTCAACAATCAAGAGAAGACTTGACAAGAGTGAATATAGAGGGTTCACCACAAGATGCAAACCATTGGTGAGCCACAAAAACAGGAAGACCAGATTAGAGTTTGCCAAACAACATCTAAAAAAGCCATTACAGTTCTGGAACAACATCCTATGGACAGATGAGACAAAGATAAACTTGTACCAGAGTGATGGGAAGAGAAGAGAAGGAAAGGAACTGCTCATGATCCAAAACATACCACCTCATCAGTGAAGCATGGTGGTGGTAGTGTCATGGCGTGGGCATGTATGGCTGTCAATGGAACTGGTTCCCTTGTATTTATTGATGATGTGACTGCTGACAAAAGCAGCAGAATGAATTCTGAAGTGTTTTGGGCAATATTATATGCTCATATTCAGTCAAATGCTTCAGAACTCATTGGACGGCGCTTCACAGTGCAGATGGACAATGACCCGAAGCATACTGCAAAAGCAACCAAAGAGTTAAGGCTAAAAAGTGGAATGTTATGCAATGGCCAAGTCAATCCCCTGACCTGAATCCGATTGAGCATGCATTTCACTTGATGAAGACAAAACTGAAGGGAAAATGCCCCAAGAACAAGCAGGAACTGTAGACATTTGCAGTAGAGGCCTGGCAGAGCATCACCAGGGATGAAACCCAGCGTCTGGTGATATCTATGCATTCCAGACTTCAGGCTGTAATTGCCTGCAAAGGATTTGCAACAAAGTATTAAAAAGTGAAAGTTAGATTTAGGATTGTTTAGTTTGTCCCATTACTTTTGGCCCCTTAAAAAGTGGGAGGCACATATAGAAACCGTTGTAATTCCTACACAGTTCACCTGATTTGGATGTAATTACCCTCAAATTAAATCTGAAAGTCTGCAGTTAAATCACATCTTGTTTGTTTCATTTCAAAGCCATTGTGGTGGTGAATAGAGGCCAAAATATGAAAATTCTGTCAATGTCCCAATATTTATGGACCTGACTGTATATATGTGTGTGTGTATATATATCTATATCTACATCACTCACACACACACACACGTATATCAGACCCCCCTCAGAAAATACTGCGTTTGCCCCTGCCCTTGTTCAACAAAAAAAATTTTTTTTTTCCTTTGGAGTCTATGCACGTGACTTCATGAAACGCAGCTGGAAGGAAGAGGTCAGAGGAGCCGCAGCGCGTGAGGAGAAGCAGCCAGAGCCAGAAGGGTGGAGCATTCTTCAAGCCGATAAGGTAAGTCATGACTCAGGAGACTTAGCGGTAGCGGGGGAGAGGCCCTGTCTATTTTGTCAGTCCCGGGCCCCACAATTTCTGATGGCAGCCCTGAGGCTCAGGGGTAAATTTACTAAGATTCGAGATGGGCCGAAATGATAATCTCGGGTGATTTATTAATTTTTTTTTTCCTGCTTGCAAATTTACTAAAGGCAAAAGAAAGGGAGATTTCTCTCATCTCACTCTTAAAACTCGGGTGAGATAGCACTCTCGAATCAAATCACCATCGGGTCAAATCGGAAGTACTTTTCACCTAAAACATACATCTCTCAAATTTACCAAGAATCGGGATGACAAGCTCGAGTGAGATAGGAGCAAACTGTCTGTCCAAATCACTTTTCAATCTCTCAACCCCCTGAGCTGCGAGATGGTCAGAAACATATACAAATCATTGTGATTTGTGTATGTTATAATAAAATGTAACTTTCACGGTGTATTTTTTTTCTTTGTATTGCTTTGGTTGTGGAATTACAAGTACCAGCAGGCCGTAATGCCCTGCATGCTGGTATTTGTGGTTCTCCAAATACCAGCATGCAGGGGAGGATACCTGGTAAGTGTAGTTCCACAACTAAAGACAAAATGTAACCATTTATTTTACACTACACACTAACACTATCAACCTGGCACCCACAACCCTAGGGTGCTGGGAAAAGCCCCGGGCTATCAGCCTAGGCCAGGGGTGCCCTGGAAAGGGGGACCCCTTTATTGGAGGGGTCCCCCTGGGCTGACTAGCGGTCAGGGCTGATGCTGCAGCTGGGGGGCTCGATTAAAGGGCACCCCTGGCTGTGGCATCAGTCCCCCGCTAGAAAGGGTCTGGAGCTGGTTTTAAATATAGGGGTAACCTCACAACAATTTTTTTTCTCCCTATATTTAAAACCAGCTCTGTCCCTGCTGCCTGGTGCTGGTTCTTAAATTACAGTGGAACCCTACACATTTTGTTCCCTGTAATTTTAAGAACCAGGACTGGCTGGCAAGTCTGGGGCTGGTTAGCCTTTTGGGGGGGGGAACCTCAAGTCATTTAAAAAAAAAAAATTAACCCGTTTTTTTACAGGTACAACACAAGCAGCTTACACATATCTCACTGATATGTGCAGGTTGCTTGCTAGGGAGAGTTGTGCAGAGAGAAATCACTGCAATCTCGGGTGAAATAACTCACTCGAGCTTGCTTACAAATCAGCCAAGAATCTCGACCTACATCACCATCGGCAAACTCGTTTAGCCTCAAATCACCTGTTGGTAAATTTTTGGAAAAAAAAAAAAAATCACCAGAGTTCCGTCGATTTATACCGAGAGGAATTACTTTGCAAATCGGGTCAATCCCGATTCTTAGTAAATTTACCCCCCAGAGTCATGTAACTAGATCAAAGGGTCTTTCTCGACTACACAGAACCCTGGTCTCAGTTTAAATCATTACATCTGTAAACTCAGACACAATTTACCTTTAAATACTACCTAGGACAGATTACCTTCTTTAGGTATATTTCAGATTGGTTATTGCAGAGATTCACGCATACCAAGTATGACCCTGAGGTAGAGTTGCTTTATCCCTACTACCCAAGTATCTTGTTACATACGCCAAAGCAGTGGCAGATTTTTTCCTAGGGGCTGCGGCCTCCCCCCCTCCCATTCCTAAGAAATCTGCCATCTACAGTGAGCCAGTGAGTCCATGCACTGGCAGTGGATTCCCATTGGAAGCACTACCTGTCAATCACACACAGGACAGGCAGTCCCATGGGTAGGTGTTTTCTACCACTGGGACTGCCTGTCCTGTGTGTGATTGGCAGGTAGTGCTTCCAATGGGAACCAAGGAAATATCTGCTATTTGTTATGTATTTGACTTTGCTTACTTTTTTTGAGCTGAAACATAAATAAAATTTTTCTTCTACACATTTTTACATGTATCTACTGTTTATCTACATATTTGACATTTTATCCAAACAAAGCCTCTGGCCATGGTTCTCCTCAAGAACCAGATCCTCTAATGAGCCTGCTGTCCTTCATTCTCGCAAATATCTTTAGTATAAAATATCTTTATGGTGATTTAATTAGACCTTCGCAGGAAAAATGGTAGCACTGTGCTTATTCTAGTTTGTTTGCCAATATTCCCTCTCTCTTCCCCCTGACATGCTGTTGCCGCTTTTTCAAGATATTTTTAAATATCTACAATCATCTGCACTCCTAGAAATGCATTTTAAACTTTTAATAGGGCTTATATTTCCCAAGTCCCGCGCAAACATATGGTGATGGAGGGATCTGGTAGAGGTCCCAAATGTGGTTCATATGGCACTTCCTTCCTCCATAATTTCTAAGAATGTGGAAAGATCAGAAAGTTTTGGGACAAATTTATGTTTTTCATAAACTATTTGTTTCCCCTTTAATTGTCCAATGATGAACTTTCTCTCCTGTGCTTAAAGGGGGTGATTCAGTGGATGGAATTGCAAAGCTGCACGCAGGCAGCTTTGCAATTCCGTCCTTGCTAATGTGCAAATGCAGCAGGAGGTGTACGACACCCCCTGCTGCATTTGCGATCCCAACACTGCGACCAATACTGAATTAACCCCTAATTATGTTCTTTGGGAGGTAGACCCCAGTGAAAATATATAAATTTCATAATTCCCCTACTTACTAACATTGTTACTGTAGCCAATAAAATAATATTGATGAATTGGACAAGTCATTCCCCTCCATTTATATTGATAGAGCTGAGAGCCATGTTACGTACTGTGAGGTTCTGGTTTTGTTGTGGACCCGGGGTGGTGATAGGAGCAGACACAGAAACAGATTTAAATGAAAATGTGGAACTTTTAATGAGTGGTTTAGTAGACATGAATATGGCAAAAGTAAAAGTCCAGGCAAAGCACTGAAGTGCACTTGGGAACTGTAGTGAAGCAAATGGGAGAATGTCCAGATAGTGACAGGCAGGGAACAGTCAAGTATGCAGGTAGTCAGGTGCATAAATATTGGGACATTGACAGAATTTTCATATTTTGGCCTCTATTCACCACCACAATGGCTTTGAAATGAAAAACAAGATGTGTTTTAACTGCAGACTTTCAGATTTAATTTGAGGGTAATTACATTCAAATCAGGTGAACGGTGTAGGAATTACAATGGTTTCTATATGTGCCTCTCACTTTTTAAGTGGCCAAAAGTAATGGACAAACTAAACAATCCTAAATCAAACTTTCACTTTTTAGTACTTTGTTGCAAATCCTTTGCAGGCAATTACAGCCTGAAGTCTGGAACGCATAGACATCACCAGACGCTGGGTTTCATCCCTGGTGATGCTCTGCCAGGCCTCTACTGCAAATGTCTTCAGTTCCTGCTTGTTCTTGGGGCATTTTCCCTTCAGTTTTGTCTTCATCAAGTGAAATGCATGCTCAATCGGATTCAGGTAAGGGGTTTGACTTGGTCATTGCATAACATTCCACTTTTTAGCCTTAAAAATCTCTTTGGTTGCTTTTGCAGTATGCTTCAGGTCATTGTCCATCTGCACTGTGAAGCGCCGTCCAATGAGTTCTGAAGCATTTGACTGAATATGAGAATATAATATTGCCCAAAACACTTCAGAATTCATTCTGCTGCTTTTGTCAGCAGTCACATCATCAATAAATACAAGGGAACCAGTTCCATTGACAGCCATACATGCCCACGCCATGACAATACCACCACCATGCTTCACTGATGAGGTGGTATGTTTTGGATCATGAGCAGTTCCTTTCCATCTCCATACTCTTCTCTTCCCATCACTCTAGTACAAGTTGATCTTTGTCTCATCTGTCCATAGGATGTTGTTCCAGAACTGCAATGGCTTTTTTACATGTTGTTTGGCAAACTCTAATCTGGTCTTCCTGTTTTTGTGGCTCACCAATAGTTTACATCTTGTGGTGAACCCTCTATATTCACTCTTGTGAAGTCTTCTCTTGATTGTTGACTTTGACACATATACACCTATCTCCTGGAGAGTGTTCTTGATTTGGCCAACTGTTGTGAAGGGGTTTTTCTTCACCAGGGAAATAATTCTTCTGTCATCCACATCAGTTGTTTTCCATGGTCTTCCGGGTCTTTTGGTGTTGCTGCGCTCTCCAGTGCGTTCTTTCTTTTTAAGAATGTTCCAAACAGTTGATTTGGCCACAACTAATGTTTTTGCTATCTCTCTGATGGGTTTGTTTTGACTTTTCAGCCTAATGATGGCTTGCTTCACTGATAGTGACAGCTCTTTGGATCTCTTATTGAGAGTCGACAGCAACTGATTCCAAATGCAAATGTCACACCTAGAATCAACTCCAGACCTTTTACCTGCTTAATTGATAATGAAATAACGAGGGAATAGCCCACACCTGTCCATGCTTTTGAGTTGATAGTCCCATTACTTTTGGCCCCTTAAAAAGTGGGAGGCACATATAGAAACAGTTGTAATTCCTACACCGTTCATCTGATTTTTATGTAATTACCCTCAAATTAAATCTGAAAGTCTGCAGTTAAAGCACATCTTGTTTGTTTCATTTCAAAGCCATTGTGGTGAATAGGAGGCCAAAATATGAAAATTCTGTCAATGTCCCAATATTTATGCACCTGGCTGTTTTATGAGCCGATATGATATGCAGGCAGAGGAGATATAATCCAGCAGAGTGTAAGTGGAGGCAAGGTGCAGGGTGACAGCAGACTCAGGTAGGGGGAAGGTAAATGGAGGGTGCAGGATAAGTCCAGCGGTTTGGAGCAGGCAAGGTGAGCAGGCTAGGTAGCATTTCCAAGGAGGCAGGTAATGAGCACAGGAACTCTCTCAGCTGTCGCTGAGAAACACATTGCACTGGCAATGAAGGAAGGCTCTGGACCTCCCTAAGTACAAAGTGCCGCACCGTGACTTCCTGGAGAGAGCACATGACCCACCAGGATTGGACAACAGAATCACATGGCCGGAGGCAAGATGGCAGTGCCCATGCCGGGCAGCATGGAAACACCACCAGGCCTCACCAGCCCAGAGTGACAATGTGCCCGAACAGAACCACACGCAGCCAATGCCCCTCACCAAACACCAGCACCACCGCCAGACGCCCCCCGCAACACCGACCTCACAGGTATTACCAGTCGACCATCATGCCGAGAAACCTTGGTCGTGACATGTACATGACTTCATTTTGTGATGTTCAGTTGCTAACAAAAGGTACATATATGAGAAGTTCTATTTTAAAGAAGATTACATTTCGGTCAGGAATGTATAGAATATTTGATTTATTCACATTCGACAAGTAGTATGTAAACTAATTATATTTCACAGTTGTGCATTGTTACGATTTATCTTATCCAAGGCTGAATGAATGTCCTTGTAGGTAAGAAATCATGACTTAATTAGCAAGTTTTAAACTCACTAGAGATTTTGTTCAGTAATATTTAGGTAATAATGTCACCTACTGACGATGTATGTAATGCTTGAAAATCACTAATGCATATTCATTATGAAGTCAGATAACCAAATGAGAACCCCTTAAACAAGAAATACACTTCAGAGTGATCTTGGTAATACACAAACCTGTTGTCGTGTACACTCACTCTCCAGGTGATATCAGTGCATGCATAGCAGATGACTGGATTGACTGCTTGATGTGCGCTGTGGGAGACCAGGGGTCTGCTTGAAACCCACTCTGTCAAGATCTGCATTTAAAATCAAGCTTCTCCATCTTTTTTAAATAGATGCAACACATTGGATATTGAGAAGGGAGTGATTAAGTTTCGCAAAAAATGGGAACCTTATATTGCTTATCTAGATAACACCCAACTGCCCCACGCAGCCCTGTGCCACCATCCCTAAGCGCATGCCATTATGACGTTGCACCGGGGTGAGAGGGCATGGCCGCCATCACTAGGAAAGTACGGCAGTGCCCAAAGGGCCTTATTCAGCTACGGACGGAATTGCAAAGCTGCTCGCAAGCAGCTTAGCTATTCCGTCTGTGCAGATATGGTAATACAGCAGGAGACATCATGCCTCCTGCTGCATTACGTATCCAAGCTGCATTGTCCAACACAGCATCGGATACTCTGCGAAACATTGGCCAGCTAAGGTGACCCATGGGGTCACGCAGCCGGCCGCCACAGATGAGAGGAAGGAGCCAGGAAATCTCCGTCAGCCAATGGAGACCCTGGCTTCTTCCTTACCCCCAACGGTGGCAACACATCTCTTCTCCACCCACAATCGCTGACAGTCTGCCACCAGTCTACGTGCAGGATTGCAGACCTTTCTGCATATGCGCAGAATGGGTCATGCGCCTGTGCTGATTCTCGATCATTGTGAATCTGCGTTAAGCTGGGCACTAGCGTGCACTGCTGAATAAGGCCCAAAGTAAACCATGGATGCTCTGAGCGGCTGTACAGGCTGCGTGCCGAGATCATCCAAAGGATGCTCCGGGTGGCACTGCAGCATTGATCTTTGCTACAGCGTGTCATTATAGGCAGCCTGCTTCCCATATGGAGGGACTGTAGGGCAGTAATGGTGTTGCCCACAGGGCACTGCACCCTGTGCAGCGGCATCGCTCACACACCCCTAGTTATGTCCATGTTACTATGAGCTTATTACACTACTCTTATACTTGGGGCCAAATGTTATAAAGGGCAGGATGCATGATGCATTGCATTCGGCATGCGACGCATCCCACCACCCTTTACATGCATGCAGGTGTTAGTTATGCCGGTATGCATGAAGAAATTCACAAAAGACACCTCTCTTGGTATGAGCTGTGGAACTTCCGGGTCTATGACACCGCAGGGGATGCTGAGAAAGATCTGATTGGATCCCTCTCACAGCACTCTCCAGATAGAAGCCCATAGGCTTCCATAGGATAACTCCATAGGGAGATGGTGTTACCCACCACAACCAAGCCCCGGAGTGCATATGAAAAATGTGAAAATGTGAGAGCTTTCTCACACTTTTTAAACTCTGCCAATAAAATCTGAGAACAAAGCAACAGAGCAAACTCGCATGTTTTTTAGACTCAAAAAACGAATGATTTAAACTTTCATCCAGATGTTTTTCCATTTTGAAGATACAACTTGACCAATGAAATAGTGTAAGAGTTTACTGCTAAACTCTCACATTTTCTAAAGTCAGCCTATTACATTTGGCCCTTGATGTTCTGATTTTGATCCCTGTACACCAAACTGCAATGAACATTCTACTCACACTTTTTTCTATGTCAATTCTCTTTCATGATTTATTAGGTTACCTCTTGTCAGAAGCCACAGCCGCGTTCTGTTGGATAGTGGTTCTCTCAGGCCGGTAGCTGGGAGACAGACGCCATGCTGATTACTCTTGAAGTCCTCCCCTTTAGGCGGTGCATCATCCCTGCTGGAGTGGGATTGGTTTTTCCTCCTTTTTCTGTCCTGTTGGAGTGTTGCCCAGGTGCCGGTGATAGCGTTTTGCGTGTTTCCGGTTCCGGTTTCTGCATCATGTTGGTCAAGTGTCCTGTACCTTAGCCTGTCTGTCTCCAGCTGCTTGTGTCAACTCGGCGGCACTAGCTATACTCCAGCATCCTGGCATTTGTGTCATCTCAGCGGCACAGGTCGCACTCCAGTGACATCAACCACTAGTGTCAACCCAGCAAAACTGCTACACAGCCCAGTGGCTGCATCTTCTACCAGCCTTCAAGGCTGCTTCACTATCCAGTGTCTGCATCTGCTACCAGCCCTCAAGGCTGCTACATGGCCCATTGGCTGCACCTTTCCACAAGGGGTACCCCAACAATCACCTCTGCACAGTCCATAGACTCTTTGTTCAGTCCGCTTAGGACTTGTGACATTATCACCGGCCGTAATATAAGAGTGATTTCTGAGTCGCAGAATTGTGGTAATGGAACCTGGCCAGAACCCAGCTCAAATCCAGGTCTTGACCTAGCAAGTCCAGGAACTTTCCCTCTGGGTTGAAGAATCATGAGCAGCTCCTGCTCCAGCCAGTCCTCCGGAACCAAAATTAAATTTACCAGAACGATTCTCTGGCAGACCTAAGGACTTCCTAAACTTTAGGGAAAGCTGCAGGTTATATTTTATACTACGACCTAGGTCGACTAGTTCTGAAACAACGTGTTGACATAATAATCTCCCTGCTTCACGGTGACCCCCATACCTGGGCCTTTGGTCTTCTTCCAATACACACTTCTCTTCAGACCGTAGATATCTTCTTCTCTGCCTTAGGTCTGCTCTAGAACGACCCTGACAAGGCAGCGTTGGCTGAATCAAACCTTCGGTCCTTGACACAGGGGCAAAGAGCTGCAGAAGACTACTGTACTGAATTTCATAAGTGGTAAAATGACTCTGAATAGAATGATCCGGCACCGTATGCATCTAGCCATCCATATAGACCACCGTCTTCATGAATGAAGGATGGAAAAGGAGCTTCCTACCTCCACTCTTTGGTCACCCATGCAGTTGGGAGCATACCACCTCTCTGGTGAAGAGAAATAGAGAAGACTTTCCCAAGGTCTCTGCATTTACTGTGGAGGAAAAGGACATACTGCCTCTATTTGTCCAATCAAATTGGGAAAAGGCAAGGTCTTGGTGTATTGGGAGCATTACATCTGGGCCTTGCATCTGTCTCTCTCTCCAATTTAGTCCTTATCCCCACAATAATTTAGGAAAAGGACCTTCAAGTTCCTGTCTCAGCCTTCCTGGATAGTGGTGCAGCAGGAAACTTTATGGACATTTCATTCTTTAATACCTTGGGACTGACATCCGAACCATTGCTACAACCCCTCTTAGTCATTGGTCTCAATGGGGAAGAACAATCTAGGATTGCCATTTCCTCCCAAACACCTCTCATCTGATTATTGGTAGGAGTCCTTTATTTAGAGGAAATTCTGTTCCTGTTACTCCACTGTCCACTAGCACCACTGGTTTTATGCCTACCATGGCTTAGGAAACACAACCCCATTATCCATTGGCGTATTGGAGAGATTCACCAATGGGGAGATTCACGCATTCTCTTCCTGAGAGCAAATCGATGCAGGAGTACATACAGGATGCTTTGGAGAAATGCTTCATTCAACCTTCCAGATCTCTGGTCGGAGCAGGCTTCTTTTTTGTGCAGAAGAAAGATGGCTCTCTTTGACCCTGCATAGATTTCCGGGGGTTGAACACAATCACCATGAAGAATTCCTATCTGCTACAACTTATTTCTGTCTTGTTCGATCAACTTTGTGGAGCTTCCATCTTCACCGAGATTGATCTCAGGGGAGTGTATAACTTGGTTTGTATCAGGAAAGGTGACGAATGGAAGACTGCCTTTAAACACCCATTCTGGCCATTACGAATACCTAGTGATGCCATTCGGCCTATCCTAGGCCCCAGCTATTTTACAGGATTTCATCAATGATGTTTTAAGGGGATATCTGGAAGTTTTTGCAGTCGTCTATTTTGACTATATCCTGATTTACTCAGATTCTTTTGAACAACACAATCAGCACATGAGGCAGGTGCTACTAAAACTTCTAGAGCATAAGTTATATGTGAAACTGGAGAAGTGTGACTGAGATCCAAGAGGTATCATTTCTTGGATACATTATCTCGTCCCGAGGGTTCTCTATGGACCCAGGCAAGGTCAAGGCCATTTTGGATTGGGTCCAACAAACCAATTTGAAAGCTGCACAACGCTTCCTTGGCTTCGCCAATTACTACAGGAGATTCATAAAGTCCTTCTCATACATAGTAACTCCTATTGTGGAGCTTACTAAGAAACGAGCTGATGTTGTGAACTGGCCAGTCAAAGAGCTTTCAACTCCCTGAATTCCATCTTTACTTCCACTCTGGTTCTCTGGCATCCCAATCCTGGTCTTCCATTCATCATCGAGGTGGATGCCTTCGAAATTGGCATTGGTGCTATCCTGTCACAGAAGGATCTTGAGGATGATAAATTTCACCCTTGCACTCTTGTCCCGGAAATTTGCCTTCGCCGAGAAGAATTATGATGTGGGAAACTGAGCTTCTGGCCATCAAGTGGGCATTTGAAGATTGGAGGCACTGGCTAGAAGGAGCTAATCATGTCATCACAGTACTCATGGACCATAAGAACTTATCATATATCGAGACAGCCAAAAGGCTGAATGCCAGGCAGGCTCTGTGGGCACTGTTCTTCACCCGCTGCAATTATATTATTTTGTTCAGACCAGGCACAAAAAACTTAACAGATGAATTATCCTGGAGCTTTCAACCTGTTCAACCTCTCACTGTTATGATGAAACCATTGTTCCTGCTTTCAACATACATTTTTCCATTACCAGGAATCTTGCTGATCTCAGTCTCTGTCAATCTGAAGCTCCAGCTGAGAAGCCGCTAGGGGTGTTAGTTGTTGTTGAGAGATTCTGGAGGGTGGTTCTGTTGGACTTTCACTCTTCCAAATCAACTGGGCATCCGGGTATCACTAAAACCATCGAGTTACTGTCTCGTTCGGTATGGTGGCAATCCATGGGTCGAGATGTTTGTGAGTTTGTGTTAGCCTGTGACACTTTTGTGCTCGAAACAAATCTTCTTACACCACTTCTACTGGTCTCCTGCTTCCTCTTCCTACTCCTTCTAAGCCCTGGACCCATATCGCCATGAACTTCATCGTGGATCTTCCATATTCCTCATGCTGCTCATGATCTGGATCATTGTTGACTGGTTTAGCAAGATGGTTCAATTTGTTCCATTCACCAAATTACATTCTACTAAGGAATTATCCTCCTTGTTTGTTCTTCACATCTTCAGGCTCCTTGCCTGCCTGCACCCTGGAGTAAACTCCTTTGAGGTGGTCTCTACAGGCATTCCTTCCTCTTAATCAGTTTTGAGATTATGGTCAGTTTGAAAGAGTTCGCCAATGTCTCATCAAGGCATCTTGTTGCCCCAAGACTTGGGCAGATAAACATCGGAGACCATGTAACTTCAAGGTGGGAGATTTGGTCTGGTTATTTTCCAAGAATATTAACATCCGCTAGCAGTCACAAAACTTGGGTCCCAGAATCATTGGGCCTTTCAGTATCACCTGGCAGATCAATCCTGTGGCCTTCCATCTTAGGCTGCCTAACACCCTCTGGATCAATAACACATTTCATTGCTCTTTGCTCAAGTCAGTGTCTTCATCTCTCAGGTTCAGCTCCATATGGCCAGACCTTCACCTGTCCTAGTCCAGGGACATCAAGAGTTTGTTGTTGAGAGAATCTTGGATTCCAGAGTGTTCCAAGGGAACCTTCAGTTCCTGGTCCATTGGAAGGGGTATGGACCAGAAGAGCGGTCTTGGGTTCCTGTGAGATCTTTGAATGCTCCTGCCTTGGTGAGAAAATTCTTCCAGAATTTTCTGGAGAAATGAGGATCTAGGGGTTTCTTAACCCCTCATCAAGGGGGGGGTACTGTCACAAGCCGCAGCTGTGTTCCATTGGATGGTGGTTCTCTCAGGATGGTTGCTGGGAGACAGAGTTGCCACACTGATTACTCTTGAAGTCCTCCCCTTTAGGTGGTGCATCATCCCTGCTGGAGTGGGATTGGTGTTTCCTCCTTTTTCTGTCCTGATGGAGCATTGCCCAGGTGCCAGTGATAGCGTTTTGCATGTTTCCGGTTCCGGTTTCTACATCGTGGTGGTCAAGTGTCCTGTACCTTAGCCTGCCTGTCTCCAGTGTCCAGCTGCTTATGTCAACTCGGCAGTACTAGCTATACTCCAGCATCCTGCCGTTTGTGTCAACTCGGCAGCACAGGTCACTCTCCAGCGACATCAACCGCTAGTGTCAACCCGGCGACATTAGCCGCACTCCAGTGTCCTGCTGCTTGTGTCATCTCGGTGGCACAGGTTGCACTCCAGTGACATCTACCACTAGTGTCAACTCGGCGACATTAGCCGCACTCCAGCAGCCTACCGTCTGTCATTCCGGTGGCACAGGTCGCACTCCAGTAACATCAGCTGTTAGTGTCAACCAGGGGACATTAGTTGCACTCCAGCATCCTGTCACTTGTGTCATCTTGGCGGCATTAACCACACCAGCATCTGCTACCAGCCCTCAGGGGTGCTACACAGACTGGTGACTGCACCTTCCACCAGCACTCAAGGCTGCTTCATTATCCAGTGTCTGCATCTTCTACCAGCCCTAAAGGCTGACACACTATTATGAATACCGTAATATTGTTACCCCTAAATAATCACAATTTGCAATTTAGTGTTACCTGTCGCACAATAAATAATTGCTTTCCAGCCCAACTGTGTTTCCAAAGCACAAAAAGTTCTTATTGCAACAAAAAGTAAGTTACACGCTATGATCTATCACAATTAGCGCAAAGACAATTAATTACAAAAGATACAGCTTGATACATACGCATGCCAGTAAACAGTCATCACTCCAGAAGCCTGTGGTCATCCACGAAGAATGGCTACTGACTCTGGACCGGGACACAGGTTATATACCCTAACAGATCATGATAACAACAATGTAGACAGACAAACATAATTCCATTGGTTCTTGGTCTTTGTAGTACACTGTAGTTCATAGGACAGTTCACTAAGGGTATGTACCAATTCTCCACAGTCTATTGAGATTACATTGTCCTTCTTTAATTGGTTTAAACTAGCTAAAGGCACTATATTACAGAGTATACATTCTAACCAATAATTTCCTATAATCCATAACCATCGAACGCAAGATGCGACTCCCTCGTTGGTAGGTTCGGATATCTGGAAATAAACAGTGTCAGTATAGTACCAATCATCATATACATACATTTCACAACATAATTATATGCTACTAAAACCTCTAATATTACATTTAATGTGAAGGAACCTTTTATGAGTGCGTGTATATTTATGATTAGTATGCGTTGTGCATCTACACGCAGCATAAATGGTGCGCTGTGTGCAGGGGTTGAGTACAGCGCAAACATGCACTGTGTGTGTTTATATTTACAATAACAATTGTATATAGAGTGCATGCATTGTGGATACACATGCGATTGTTTAAGTGTATGTGTGTATATATATGTGTATATATATGTGTATATATATATATATATATATATGTGTATATATATGTATATATATATATATATATATATATATATATATATAATGTGCATCAGTGTCATGGATATATATATATATATATATATATATATATATATCCAGTAACTGGTATTATTGATATTACTTCTGTCTGAACTAAGGGCCTGAATCAGCCGCTCGTAAGCAGCCGCTCGTTCGCTCTGAGCGATGTTCGCACATCTGCGCATGCGTATGGGTCATAATGCGCATGCGCCAACCTGTCAGTGCGTTCGCAAAATAGCGAGTGCCTGCTAATTTGAGTGACAGGATGAGGCGTTTGTGGGTGGTAACAGGGCAAGGTGCTTGAAAACGGGGAGTGGAGATCCGAATGCAGGTGTACCAAACGGTCAAAACGGGCGTTTTAAGGGTGTGCATAATTAAAGCAGCATCATCGACCACGTCACTTGGTTGTCTCTTAGCCTGAACTGTTCGCATGATTGCGGTAGGAAAATCCAACCACAAGCACTGCGAGCAGTTCAGACGCCTTTCGATGTACTCGATTAATCTAATAAATAGTGGAGATGACGTATGATGCGAACGGCCAGGGGGAGTCTTTACAAAATAGCAAGCGCATATTTTGTTCACTCGCTCAGACATAGAGGAGTCAGACCGCAAAGAGCGAGCGCTCTATTAAAATATCCGGCCCCTTTTTCTGAACGAGCAAGCGCAAATAGCGTCCGGCTCTGAATCAGGCCCTAAGTTCAAAAATGACAGACAATGGAGTTGTTCTGATCAGAGATGGCCAGCAGATACTTGATGGAATCACATTGTAATCAAAGGCCTCTCCAGCCTTTTTGGAATGTAAATGCTAGTTCCTTTAGGCATACAATGATAGTTAAACTTAAAGACAATGGTTCATTCAAAACACTCGTCTGCACCTCACAGTATGTGTGTGTGTTTTTCAATTACTAGTCACAGACATGTCCACAGGACTTGTCTCCCAACACTGACCAAACCTTGCATTTTTTTTTTCATAAATGTTGTTATTGAAGTCAACAAATACACTCTGGTACACAAGCAAATATGACAAAAAACAATGACATATCACAATTTATAGTATACAGTTCACTTGTGGTTTGAGGTAGTAATCTTGCCACAATTTTCTCTTTTTACCAATCAATAGAAAATTAAACAGTAATATATCATAGTGACTTCAACCATAATAGAAGAAATGAAGGGGGAAGAAAGTAGATGGGTGATGTGGGGGTGGGGGTGGGGGTGGGGTGGGGAGAAGTATAAGAAGAGAGATGAAAAAAGGAGAAAATAAATAAATAAAAAAAGAGAAGAGGAAATAAAGTGGGATGGGATGGGGGTTATGAGCCATGCACTCCCAGGGTCAATCCCTCACTACTCTACTCTTGTTTATGTGGGTTTTTTTTTTGTTTTTTTGTTTGTGTTTTCTCTTAAGTGTAAGTTATTGGGGGGTCTTGTAGCAGTATTCTAGTTTCATACCATTGTGTTGATTTGAAACACTGTTGTATTTGTCTTTTAATCTCAGGATTTAAAGCCTCAATAAAAGCTTTCCCAAATTAAGAAGCATTGTTCTGCTTTCTTTTCCTTATTGATAGAAGAGTTGACCCAATCCATTTTGAAAATATAAAATAATTTCGCTTTGAACATGGTTAATGAAGGAGGGGTAGGAGCAATCCATTGTTGCAGGATACATTTTTTAGCTACAGCCGAAATAATGAATAATTTTTTACAACCCTTGGAAACTCTAGTTGTTCCTGGAATATAACCCAATATTGCCCATTCTGGTGTTAATGGAAAATAATTGATTAGGTCAGCTAGCACATATTGTTTCACTTCCATCCAAAATTTCTTGATGACCCTACAGTCCCATAGGCAGTGATATAAAGATGCCTCTAAATGGGCGCATTTTGGACACGCAGAGGAGGTTGCAATACCAATCAAGTGACAACGTTTGGGAGAAAGATAGCCCCTATAGAATAGTCTGTAGAACATTTCTCTGTAAGTTGTAGCTGTCAATGTTTGGAGGGAATACTGTAGAGTGCGCAAAATATTAGTTTCTGTTAGATTTGGAAAGCAAGTCTGCCACTTAGTGATACCAGTGGAGAATGTTCCCGTAAAGTAAGGAATTCTTAGTAGGTGGTAGAACAGGGATATAGCCCTATATGGATAGCCAGCGGACAAGAAGGCAGTGTCTAACCTATTATCCCAATCCAAGGGAGATAAAAAAAGATAATATTTTACTGGTGTAGTGTTGTGCCTGTAGGAAGGCCAAGTTACAAGAATGAAGAAAATTGTATTGTGTATGTGCCTGTTCAAACGTTAATGGGCGTTTAAGTGAAGAATTAGTGAAATGTCTGACTGTACGAATGCCCAGTGAATCCCACCTTCGGAAAGGGTGTGTTGCAGACCCATTCTGAAAGTCATTGTTTCCCAGCAGAGGGAGATGTAATGAGTAGGAAGCATGAATTTTGAATTTGTTACGTATCAAGTGCCATGTTGACCATGTTGACAGCAGGAGTGGGTTATCAAGCAAGTGTGGTAGTATATCGTGTTTAGGCATATGTAAGAAGTAGACTAAGTCCAAACCAGATAGGAATTGTCTCTCTAATTCATAGTGGGCGAAATGATTTCTATGTAGAATCCAGTCATGAATGTATCTACATATTGCAGCTTGGTTATAAAGGAGTATGGGGAAAGTTAATTCCCCCCTCTTCCTTAGTGCGTTGAAGAATTTTCAAACTAAGTTTTGGTTTTTTGTTATTCCAGATAAATTTCCGAAATGCGGCTTCTATCTTTTTAATATCAGTTAAAGTGAGAAGTATCGGGAGGACTTGTAGAGGGTATAGCAGTTTAGGGAAAATTATAATTTTTATTAGATTGGCCCTTCCTAGGTAAGAAAGCTGAAAATGTTGCCAGCTGTCCATTTCCGCACAAATTTTATTTATTATTGAGGTAACATTTAAAGAATATAGGTTGTGAATATTCTTGGGTAATTGTATACCCAGATAAGGTATGCTAGATAATGCCCATTTAAAGCCTCCTAAATTGTCTCTAGGTCTAAAAGGTCTATTACCCAAAGCTAGTGCCGTAGATTTAGTAAAGTTAATAGTAAATCCAGAAAAGTGACCAAATCGTTCCAATTTTTCGAACAAGGGGGGTCAAACTAACCTCTGGATTAGATATGAAAAGCATGAGATCATCCGCAAAAGCTATAAGCTTTAATTCGTAATCTCCAATGGAAGCACCGCGCAACAGCGAGAACGGATTAGCGGGTCAAGTGCTAAATTGAATAAAAGGGGTGAGAGCGGACACCCCTGTCTCGTACCTCTAAACATATGTAATGTGTTGCCGAGAAGACCATTGACAAGTAACTTCGTACATGGATTCAAATAAAGATATTTGATCATTAATAAATGACGTACCAAATTCCCTGGCATCCAGAACTAGGAACAAATATTCCCATAGAATTTTGTCAAAGGCCTTCTCAGCGTCCAAACTCAACAGAATAGTGGAAGATCTCTGATCCGCTGGGGAGGAGGCCAAGACTGCAACTGCCGAGCGAATGCCCAACACCGATTGGCGGCCTTTGTGAATCCTAGTTGATGTGGGGTAAGGATTGTCGGCATCATATTATGTAATCTAATCGATAAGATCTTTGCCAAGATTTTATAATCCTGGTTAAGCAAAGTAATGGGTCTGTATGAAGACAACAAGGAGGTATCCCTATCTGGTTTGGGAATCAGGATTGTTGTTGCCTCATTAAATGAGGGATAAGCAATGTTATCCGAGTAGATTTGTTGCAGTAAATTGGTAAGTGTAGGTGTAATGTCGTCTTTTAGGATATTATAGTAATTTGCTGTGAAGCAGTCAGGGCCAGGTGATTTATTCAATTTGAGCGAATAGCCATGAGAACTTCCTCCTCTGTGATATTATCTTCTAAACATTCCCTCTGCTGGGTGGATAGCTTTGGTAAAACTGTCTCATTAAGAAAAATGTTTGCATTTTCTAAGTTAGACGTTTCAGCTGCATATAAATTTTGGAAATATACTTCCAAAAGTTTTGTTATATCAGATTGAGATGTAATGGTCTCTCCCATTGTAGGGTCGCAAAGACTAGTGATGTAATGTCTTTTCTTTTGTCGATTGGCCATAAATGCTAGAAGTCGACCTGTTTTGCCCCCCCAACGAAAATATTGATTTTTTTGTGTAATCTGTTTTAAGTTTAGCCTCTTGCAATAGAAAAGCCTCCAATACTTGTTTATTTTGAAGGTAGAGGGATTTATTTTCAGCTGTTGTAAAAGACAAATAACGTTTATAAGAGGTTTGTAACCTGCTATTTAAAAGGCGTAACTTTTCCTTATGGTCTCTATTACGTTTTGCCAAGTAAGATATGACATGACACCTCATAACTGCCTTTGACGCTTCCCAGAATAGTACTGGGTTATCCCAGTGTTCAATGTTATCATCCAAGTATTCATGCCATTTGGCTTTTAGGTATATTTGAAAATCTTCATTTTGAGAAAGGAAGGAAGGGAAGCGCCAAAGGCAGGAAGTATTCAGAGGAGTACGTCGCGTTAAATCCAAAACAATAGGGGCGTGGTCAGAAATAATGATGTTATCAATATAAGTTTGAGCAATGCGGGAGAATAGTGTTTCTGCAATTAGAAAGTAGTCGATTCTAGTGAAGGAGTCATGTACTCGAGAGTGAAATGTGAATTCACGACTAGAAGCACTCTGGAGTCTCCAAGCATCGATCAGAGCATGGTGAGAACAAAGAAGGGAAATGCCTTCCCGTGGATTGATAGAAGGTCTATTCGGTGGATTGGAATGGTCCAGAGTACTGTCATGAAGTGAATTAAAATCTCCGCCAATTATAAGGTTAGGTGTATCGTGTTTCATAAGTATATTAGAAATAGTCTTATAGAAGGAGAAATTAAGGAAATTTGGAGCATATATGTTGAGCAATGTGAAACGCTCACCTTGGATTGTGACAAACTAAATTCCTGTTAAATAATATAGCTACCCCACTTTTTCTCTTACAATATGAGGCAGATACACATTCCTGTATCCAAGGGCTTTTTAAAGTAGAGTTAGCATTTTTTAACCAATGGGTTTCCTGAAGCATTATGATGTCAGGGCGAAAACGTTTGAGGTGACATAAGACCTTATGTTTTTTAATAATTTAATTTAGCCCTGCAACATTCCATGACATACATCTGAAGGAAGTAGAGTTGAGTTGTATATTAGTTGGTGAGGAGGATTGCAGTGACATTAACCTACCCCAGTTCTACAGTGAGAAGACCAGCCAAGAAACTGCAATGGAGTGTCTTCAGTCTCATCCCAGCGAGCAAGATGAAAGAGGATTCTAGGAATGTCAAACGACCAGACCCCAGGAGTGCACATCCCAAGAAGGAAAGGGAGGAGGAAAAGAGGGGAAAGCAAAAAAGGAAAGGAGAAAAACAAAAAAGAACAAAAACATGTAGTATATCAAGAACAGTAATCGGAATGATCGCTCCACGGCATGGAGGTAATCATTAATAGACATACCATACATAAAAAATATCAAACTGCAATCGCGTGCTATTCACGCTTACTCAATATGGAATTTGTTGTATATTAGTACTAAGATAAAGTATTCATCCATTAGGGGGTGGATTGGTGGAAGATGTGTTCTGTGAGATTTTAAAATGATTTCTGGCCAAAAGAGGGTCCTCAAAAAAAAGTGGGTTTACCATCAGCCATGACCCTAAGCAGAGCAAAGCGAATGTTATTTTCAAAGAAATGTTTGCAAATAGGGGTGAATTCTCTACATTTCTGGGTGACAGAGACCGAGAAGTCCTAAAATATCAAGACCTTAAAGTCACGTATCATGAGTGTGCGCTGTTTCCTGTATGCTGTCAGGATGTTCTCTTTATCTCGATAATTCAAAAATTTTGCAATGACTGGTCTAGAATTTGCATTACGAGTTTCCCGTTCTGGCCCAATGCGATGTGCTCTTTCTATAATCACTGCACCAGAAGTGGTAGGAACATTAAGTGTATTGACATCTGTACTGAGGAGGTCAAACAGGTCAGATCCTTTAATTTGTTCCGGAATACCAATGAACCTTAGAAAATCGTCACAGATGAAATAACCTAAGTCATCTAACTTGGATTCCATAGTCGCTATGTATTGGGCCTGTTCCTCAACTGTGTTTTGAAGTGCCAAAATGGCATCTTCATTATCACTTGTACGTTGTTCAACCTCAACAAGCCGTTTGGTATTTGACTCAAGGTGGGTTAGGATTGCATTAATGGATGATTGAATAGCATCCAATTTTTTATCAATTTGTGAAGCCTGTGTTGAGGAGAGTACCTGAGAGGATTCAGGGACATCATGTAAAGGTGGGCTTTCAGGGGGCGTAGTTGTAGGGGACACAGACCCTGGAACTGATGAATTAGATACTGGTGAAACCCTGGTAGGAGCAGATTTATTGAGTTGCTTTTGTGGTTTCCCCATTTTAGGTGTTTGAATCTTAGTGAAGTATCTGTCCATACCATGGAGAGAAATACAGGCCAGAAAGATGATATTATCCCCCCCGGATGATACTCAACGATTACATATTTATACTAGAACAATAGAATGTTATAAAACAAATTACCCTGTTTTGTTTAACAAATATTTGTCAGAGTGATGCAGAATATAACTGAATTAATAATGGTTTGCCACTAGATGGCGGTCCTGCACAAGATAACTTTCAGAACGAAGGTAATGGTATCAATATAATCAGTATTCTGTGAAAATGTAACCCAGCAAAGCTATGCGAGTTAAACATAAATCAGCATGTAATTAGAGCCAACAAGAATTAGCATATAACTAGAAGCCAACAAAAATTAGCATATAATTAGAAGCTTCAGGCATGTCAGATATGTCAGATTCTCCCTCAGACATGAACGACCGAACGATTTTTAAATCGCTATCGTCCAAATCCGAAGGAAAAATCCGACCGTGTGTATGCACCATAACAGATAAACTATTTCAGGCAGAATTTAACTGTGCTATCTATAAGTCGCCACTAGATGGCAGATCTGTATAAAATATCAGGCTGATTATAGCAGGTTGTATATCAATATTCTATGAAAACACACAATGTTCACTATTTAGAATGAAACACCTGTAAAGTCCTATAAGTTACAGAAAGAGTAAGCGTTACAGATAGGCAATATAGATAGACAAATATGGCAAAAAATAGGCAGATTGAATAAAGATAACATTTCACCTCTTTAAGATTATTAGTGTTTAGGTTCATATAGTTACCTTTTATATCTAATAACTAATATTGTGAAAGCTAAATAAGGTGTCTTAAACAGAAATCACTGCACTGTTTGGTAACACTATCGTCTTTGTTATTATATTTAGATGAAACTATTATTACCACAGTTGTAGAATGTATGAGAATTGTGTGGGAAGGTGAAGACTGGTAAGGCGAAAGGAGTACAATATATCAAAGGAGGGGGCAAAAATAAATAAATGGGAAATATCAGTGTAACTTATAATATCACACTACCAGGCAGTAAGCCTCACAGAGCAGCAAACCCGCACACAACAGTGTATCAGCAGTGCAGCAAACATAGACCAAAGGAGTGCACCTCTTCAGCGGGAAATCTTCAGCCAGACGGTGTCCTGTTTCACAGATAGAGGTTTACGAGCAAGTATGCAGTGGAATGTTATTATAGTGCAACAGGAGTCCAGACACTATCCTAGTCAAGTCCGTCAAGTCAGTTTCCTCAGTGTCTCTAATTTATGTCTCCACTGAACGGCAGTCACAGCGGAGATAACTTATTTTCAAAGTAAAACAGCCGACAGAGGGGGCCAAGTGATGAAAGAAGTTGCGGTAGTAGGCTGAGAGGATCAGCAATTAAACAATGCCAGGTCTACTTAGCTGTTCACCAGACAGCCTCCCCGGCAAGATTCACCAGCTTCCTGTATCCCCAATGAAGATCCCTGGGACTGAGACACCGGCAGGATGCAGAGAACACTCCTCAGGTCCCGCAGAGTCAGCAGGTGTATTTCTCCGTAGATGAAGGGGAGAGGCAGCAGGTAAGTTCCGTGCAGCTATGTACAGGCAGCCGAGTAGCAGGCAAACAGGTCCGATGTATGCCCTCCACACCAGTCTCCTCCACAGCAGCCCAAAAACACCGCACTCCTTACTACAAGCAGCAACAGGGAAGCGTAGCAATTAGTTATGCCAGGAGGTATTCAGTAGCATCTCCCATACTACCAGGGCACTTATGAAAGGAGCGCTAGTTCACAAATGGGAACAGGCACCACTGCGTGTCCACAGTCAGTCTCTGCAGCACAGGCAGCGGCTAGTTTAGCCAACAGACAACTGCTGTCCAGCCGGATCTCAGCTGTGTCCATCGTCCCGCCAAGGCACCAACGCGGATCCGCTGTGAGGTGGAGGGGGTCTCAGCCAAAACACAGTCAACTTGTTCCACTGTTTTCCAAGTGCAGGCAAATGCCGGACGGATCCCAGGCGCAGCACAGGCAGACAAAGGTAAGGTGGTGATGTAGGGGGGATAGGGAGAAGGTTAGAGGAGCAATGCAGGGAAAGGCACAAGCCTCGTGGCGCCAACGTCTCACTTTATCAAGACGCTTGTAGGCCTCAATATTTTCAGGCCAGATTCCGGTGGTAATATGCCTCTGTTCAGAAAGAGGGCTGTACCATCAGGTTTATTAGAGCCTCCACTGCCAGTAAATCTCCTTTACATAGAGATAAGATCAAAGGGATCTTTGGATGGGGTTAGATTAGGCAGGAGGAAGACGGAGCTTCAGTAAAATGCGGCCATCACGATGCTCCGCCCACCGGAAGTCCTCAAACCTTGCATTTTTAAATATATATATATATATATATATATAAAGTCTTTAAATACATGTGTATCAGTGCGCATTTATTGTGTAAAGACTTTAACAGTGTGCAGTAACACGGCAGATGTGCACAACGCTAAATAGCGCCGTACACAATGATATTATACTGACTACACCAGATGGCGTCGTGCAGACAATGCAAACATGGCGTCTTCAGATATTTTAAAAAATCATCCAGCTTCGAGAGACCACCCTTTGATAGCAATCAACAAACTATCACACTCTGGGCCTGATTCAGAGACGGATGCTCTGAAAGAGTGCTTGCTCTGAATCAGGGCATTTTGTTTATTTTTCGAGCGGCCAGGTTGATGGTTGCGATGGTCAAGACCATCGCGACCATCGGGCTTGCGACAAGACCATTGTGGTAGGGTCTCGTGGCCGCAATCCAGAGAGAGCTGCTGGCTCTAATAGAGGCGGAAGCTCTCCCACTGACATCAGTGGTGATGTGAGTGGGGCCACCCACAATGGCAGGCATTCACTTTGGAACACCGCCGTTTGTGAGGCCACCCCCCGGCCATGCCTACCAAACAGGGCGAGCTGTCAATCACCATCGACAGCTCGCCCCCTTTGGTGTGAGACTTCGAGCAACTGAGCACCCATCGCTAGCAGAGTCTTGCGCATGCACACGATGGAGCCGGCTCCATCGTGGACATGCTCAGTGGGCAAACATCGACCCAGTTGTGAGCGCTCAGCACTTGCAACCGGGTCTGAATCAGGCCCTCTGTTCTTAACCTTTTGTAGTCATGCATAATAATGTATTATTCAAGTTATAAACGGTGCGACTCAAGTGGGTCACTGAACCGTTAATAATGCATTTCAAAAGAGGGTAAAACAACCCTTATACGCCATCTGTGGATCTATAGGGATCATTGGTGGGATGTGGGATCTCATCGAACCTATAAAGGAAGTTTGGGGGGGATTGAGAATACATTATCTAGGATGTTTAAAAATAACATACATAATACTTCTATGCATTACCACACGATTTATTTATTTTTTCATCATCTGTTGGTACATTCTAATTCAGGGTTGCAATACAGTTTTTCCTTGACCTTGGTATCCATATTACCATTGCTTACCACCATCATAATCTGTTTCTCTGTTTGACCTTGTACATTTTCCGCACTTCAATACATTAGGAACACACCTGACACATAAGCCAATTACTAAGATGACAATAAGTATGAGGATCAAGAGCTTACTCACAATAGCAACCAGTTCCTGGACCCATTCTCCTAGACCGGAGAACCATTTCACAGGGTTCAACCAAGAGAACCACTCATCTTTTCCTCTACTTCAGCCAGTGAAGCATTATGGTTCTTTCGAAATTCCCATTTCAGCTGCAGAATTTCATCCATCTTCCAGTCTATCACCTCCTTGGGGTCACTAGTGTTATTTGTGATGTACGTGCAACACTTGACACCCAACTGGGTGGCCAAGGTTAAATAATTTAACACTAGCCTATGTTGCACAAGTTCTTTCCTATAAGCTTGTAGCTCCTTGCCGGTATACCTGAACGTGTCATCATCCATCTCGGTGATATTATCTATTTCTTTAGCAAGATCTTGGATGTATATGAAATTGAAAATACCCCGAGCGATCCTGGTGGGATCTAGTGCTACTAAAATTTGGAAAGCAGTTGTTACGCTAATCAACTGTGTAGCTGCATGTATGTCACCAGGTATCATGTTTCTTTTGTCACGGTGTTCATAATGCTTATGAAGATATGGAGATGGTGTGTTTTTATGGATACTTTTACAATCCCCTAGCAATCGCTAGGACCGAGATGGAGGTGTTGGAGATACGTGGCACATGAAAGAACAAACACAAGAAGTATAGTTAAATCATGGCAGTTTACTAAATAAATGATATGATGGACCAGTGAAAACACAACATGTCAATGGTGCAATAAGGAGCTGAAACCATAGGACAGTCAATAGAATATACTGTAGGTTTACAGTCCAAACTAAAGTAGTTAAATGGCCAGGAGGCCTAGTAGACAGCAATGCTTGAAACGTGGTGAAGAAGCAGGATTGCTGGATGGCCTGGAGGGCCTAGCAGACAGCGATGCTTAACCTGGTATAGAAGCAGGATTGCAGTATGGCCTGGAGGGCGTAGCAGACAGCGATGCTTGAAACCTGGTGTAGATGCAGGATTGCTGTTTGGCCTGAAAGGCCTAGTAGACAGCAGTGCTTGAACCATGGTATAGAAGCAGGATAGCTGTATGGCCTGGAGGGCTTAGTACACAGCGATGCTTGAACAGTGGTATAGAAGCAGGATAACTGTATGACCTGGAGGCTCTGTAGACAGCGATGCTTGAACCGTGGTATAGAATCAGGATAGCTGTATGGCCAGGAGGGCTTAGTAGACAGCGATGCTTGAACCGTGGTATAGAAGCAGGATAGCTGTATGGCCTTGAGGGCCCTGGAGACAGCGTTGCTTGGACCCAGGGTACTTGGGTCACTTAAAAGCCGGTGAGCAGAATACACGCAGCATGTAGAAAATATAGCTGGAAGTCTGGATGCACAGAGAGCAGCTTGCATAACCAAAAGTTCCATATGAAAGCTCTATAGCCGACAGGGCGGCAACAGTCCAGGAAGTTCAAATAGGAGCAGCTGCCAATCAGGCAACACTAGGAGGAAACATGTGAAATCCTCTGACATCTGGGTCTCCTAGCAACTGGCAACCTAGAAGCATGGTCAGGAGCAGGAGGAATACTGGCAGGAGACAAGTCCTGGACTGGGCTTGTAACAGATACCAAGCATTTCAGCATGTGTAAGGGTCATAACCTCTGGAAGTACCCTTCCCAGATAACATAAACCTTCGGAACTCTGAGAGAACCACTTATACACTTTCCTTCCACATATAAAATACAAATCATCTGGCAGTACATAAGGAATAGAATGCATCATCATCATCGGACACAATTCTCTGACAAATAATCCTACCCCAGATTTTCCCATTTGACTAATACATGTTTTAGGTTGTACAATAACTGCATAGTACCCTTCTGGTACTCTGCCAACCATTACCTTGGTGGAACTAAGTGTATACTTATACTGGAAGTGTCTTCCAGTGGTAATGTTGAGTATAAGTCCACCATCTACTGGTTCATTATCCGCTCTGTGTGAAAAGGTCATTGTCTGATTGATCCCGGACACCTCCCAATTTCCTGGTGTATTGGAATTGGTGATGTTTACACATAACAGGCATCTATCCACTTGGTACTGATGGAGCTTAAAATTTGGAGGCTTGGGCACAGTACATTTTCCATCCAGTGTCTTCCCCTTATGTAATTCAAGGAGCTCAGAGACATTTAACGGGAGTGGTACTAGTCCTACATTATGTTGTCCCTGAGGCACATGAGAGCATACCCAACATTCAGTCTGATTTAAGACTTTGCCCACCAAGGCATGATAATCCTCTAAAGCACAGGTTCTCAAACTCAGTCCTCAGGACCCCAAACAGTGCATGTTTTCCATGTCTCCACACTGAATCAAGTGAAATAATTAGCTCCACCTTTGGACCTTTTTAAAATGTGTCAGTGAGTAATAATTACACCTAAGCACCTGCTGGGTGACCTGCAAAACGTGACCTGTGTGGGGTCCTGAGGACCGAGTTTGAGAACCACTGTTCTAAAGGATACCCACCCCAATACTGGTTATACTTGGGCTGGCACCGTTGGAGACATCTCTCATTGATTAGGGACCCACAATACTCACAAATACAGTATTCCTTAGACAATAACCCCCCACACTGTCTCAGAGTTTCTGGGATAACAGATCTCTTAGCAGTTACTGTACTGAGTTTGGTCAGATACCATCCTTGTTAATGTATGGCTCATTCTCCTGACTTCACTCCATTGATATCGCCATCGACCTCTCCCTCCATCATCTGCCCACCGTTACAGAAACAGGACATCCCAAACCAAACAAGGATGATGAGAATTCTGGAAGAAAATAGGAATGCAAACCCAGCCCGCCATTCCATTGCTGGAATAGTGGACTGCAAATTTCTCTAGCTCAGGTATCTCACTGCAGTCTTTCACTCTCCTGGAACAAGCTCGCAATTGACAGGTCTGCGTTATCTGCCTCGACTCTGCCTTGTATCTCCACTGTTTGGTTGACCTTTCTGCAGTGAGTGGAATAGACCCAGGTATCTCTCTGCCACTTTCAAGGATGTTGTGCTTGTCAGCAACACTTGATACGGACCTTCCCACTGATCTGTCAGACAACCTGAACGTAAGAAATTTCGAATCATAAATTCTCCAGGTTCAACATCATGACAGTTTGTTTCAGGCTTATCAGGTGACAACAATTTTAATTTCTCCTACTGCTGCTTCAGCTGTTTACTCATGCTTATGAGATATTTTACCATAACCTCATTATTACTTTTCAAATCATCCTATGGACTTACAATCAAGTGTGGTTGTTTCCAAACAGTATTTCAAAGGGGGACAAATTAAGAGGAGCTCTAGGAGTGGTTCTGATGCTATGGAGGATGAGCAGTAAGGCTTCTGGCCACCCCAGTTCAGTCTCTGCCATGGTCTTACTTAGTTTGTTCTTATTAGTACCATTTACCCTCTCCACCTTGGCACTGGCTTGCAGTCGGTAGGGGGTGTGAAGTCTACTATTAATACCCATGAGCTTACACATGTTCTGGATGACGTCACCTGTGAAATGAGTACCCCTATCTCTTTCTATGATTCTAGGGATACCGTATCTGCATACAAACTCCTGAACAATCTTTTTAGCAGTAAAAGCAGCAGTATTAGTGGCAGCTGGATATGCCTCAACCCAATTAGAAAACACATCTATACAAACTAATACATACTTGAGATTCCTGCAAGGTGGTAATTGGATTAAATAAATTTGTATTACCTGAAAAGGTCCATCTGTCGGAGGGATGTGGGATGGCTCAGTAGGGATTGTTTTCCCTACATTTTTCTTCAAGCAAGTCAAACAGGACATCTCCTCTCAAGCTGAAAAGAGGGCTAAGCCTGGTGCACACCAATATGCCCTGACCAACTTGCACATACCTTGCTTTCCTAGGTGAGTCAAACCGTGCGCTGCCTCAGCCAAGATTGGGTAATATGTCTTGGGTGCAACAGGCCTACCTTGTCCATCTCTCCAAAGTCCAGAGGACTCTTGGTCATATCTCTTTGATCTCCAGACTGCCCATTCCTGTATGGAGACAAATTTTGCATCTCATTTAATTTCTGCACATCAATTGCTTGGAAACCATCATTTGATTAATTGGCATGTTCACTCTTAAACCTGCTGCCCATTTGGCAGCTTTGTCTGCCCTGTTATTGCACAGTGACACTGGGTCTTCCTCTCATGTGTGGGCTTTACATTTAATGAAGGCTACTGCCTTTGGTTTTTGAATTGCTGTCAACAGTCCTGTTATGTGGTATGAGTGTGCGAAAGGTGTGCCTGCTGCTGTCATAAAATTTCTCAGACACCAAAGAGATCCAAAATCATGCGCTACCCTGAAGGTGTACCTGGAGTCAGTGTAGATGTTAGCTGACTTACCTTCTGCCAGTTCACATGCTCTCCTTAATGCCACCAACTCAGCTACTTGTGCTGAGTGAGGTGGACCAAGTGGTTCATCTTCTACAACATCTTCATCATTTACAACAGCATAACCTGTGCATAATTAACCTGTGTCAGTTTGTCTATGACAACTCCCATCTGTGTAAAACATCAAATCTCCATTTTCTAAGGGTGTATCTCCTTTGTTTTGTCTTGCAGTAAAGGTCTGATTCAAATATTTCATACAATCATGTGTGTCAGTATACCTGTAAAACTCACCTTCAGCCAGTGGCTCACCTCTCTCCACCCTTTGTGCCTTTCTAGGCACATATGGTAAGTATGTTGCTGGATTTAGAGTGTTACATGGTGATATTTGCAGGTGCCATTAGAGCTAGTTCCCATTTTGTGAGCCTAGCTGAAGAAACATGTCTAGTTTGGGCAGAATTCAGTAAAGCAGATACAGCATGGGGTGTATAAACAATCATATCATGACCTAATACTACATCCTCACTCTTATTTACCAAAAGAGCAGTCGCTGCTATACTTCTTAAACACGTTGGGAGTGATCTTGCCACAGTGTCCAATTGGGCACTGTAGTATGCTACAGGTCTGCTAGCATCACCATATTTTTGTCTGAGGACACCTGCCACACAGCCATCAGTTTCCGTACAATATAACTCAAAGGGTTTTTCATAATCTGGTATTCCCAGGGCAGGTGCTCTTGTCAGACTATCCTTAAGGTTAAGGAAAGCCTGCTCTGTCTCCTCAATGTGTGTGACACGATCAGGTTTTGAGGATAAAATTAAGTCCTGCAATGGTAATTAGAAAAACCTTGGATCCACATTCTGCAGTATCCACACATTTCCAAGAAGGTATGGATTTGCTGTTGGTTTTGCAGCAGTGTCTTGGTTTGTATGGCCTGTATTCTGTCAGTTGTCAAATGTCATAGCCCTTGGGTTAGACAGTGTCCTAAATATTTGACCCTAGTCTGGCATGGCTGTAGTTTGTCCTTTGCAATCTTGTGTCCTGTTTGTGAGAGATGAAGTAACAACAGTTTAGTATCATTTAAACATGACATAAATGAATCAGAGCATAACAATAAATAGTCTACATATTGAATTAGAACAGATCCATTAGCAGGTTGAAAAGATTGCAAACAGTCATGGTAAGGCCTGAGACAAAATACTGGGGCTATCTATGAAGCCCTGGGGAAATCGTGTCCATGTGTATTGTACCCCTCTGTATGCGAATGCAAATAGATACTGACAGTCAGGGTGAAGAGGGACAGAGAAGAATGCAGAACACAGGTCAATGACCGTGAAATGCATTGCGGATGGTGGAATCTGCTTAAGGATGACAGCTGGATTTGGCACTATGGGGAATTGGCTCTCAACTACTTTATTAACCCCTCTAAGGTCCTGTACTAATCTATAGCCCCTCCCCCCAGCCTTCTTCTCTGGAAAAATGGCACTACTGGCTACACTTGCTGTACGGGCTCAAATTCCCTGTTGCAATAACCGCTCAATTATGGGATAAACACCTATCTCTACTTCTGGTCTTAACTGGTACTGGGGAATTTTTGGAGCTTGCCTATCACATTTTAGATTTACCATTATGGGAGCTACATTTGCCATCAATCCAGTGTCCTGTCCATGTTTGGCCCAGATGGACCCTGGTATTTGTAACAACATTTCCTTTACCTGGGGTGAAATTTGCTCTAGAAATTTTACACAACAAATCCCTTCCCAGTAGGTTAGAAGGAGCCGCTGCTGCCAAAAGAAAAGAATGTTTGGTTTGCAATGATCCGATAGAAACCTCTGTGGATTTGGTTAAAGGATAATGTTGCACTTTACCCGTTACCCCCATGGCTGGTATGGTCTTGTTAGTAAGCTGAAAATTTAATGGAGAATTTATCACTGACCTGGTCACCCCTGTGTATACAAGAAAAGTATGTTTAGTACTAGCTACATCAACTGTCATTGTAGGTTCTTCCCTAGTATTCTCAGTTAACCTGACTGTCTGTAGACTACAGGTATGACCTGACCCCTAGCACTGACTATCTTCTTTCAGTAAAGCATTTACTGCCACTATGTGTGCTGGTAACTGTTGGAACTGTCCTGACTTCTGTGGGTGTTTAGGTGCCCCCTGGTAAGGTGGCCCCTCCTCTTCTCCCTGCAGTTTCTACTTATATGTCCTATCTGATTACAGTTATGACACCTTTGTGAATATGTGTTGAAAGGTTGTTGTTGTGTGGGTTGGGGTACAGAGAGTTTGAGGCTGTGTATGGTATGTGTGTTGAGGTGAGGTATGTTATGTGTTTTGTTGCTGATGCGTGTGTGACTGTGCAGGTTGGTATGTACTGAGTGTATGTAGTTGCGCAGAGTACAAGTTTCTTGTGGCTGTATATACATTGCTTCCAAAGCTTGAATGCTAACAGCCATTAGCTTTTCTCTTTGTGTTTCTCTTTTCCCGAGGATGTTTTTGTCATGTTCAATAGCAGATTCTATTATTCAATAGTCTACCGTGATTCCCCTCCAGTTAGGCTGGGAGGTCTGAACCTTGGTCTTTAGGTTGCCTTTAAGACCATCCATAAGTACCATGACTGCTACTTCCCTGTGGTGTGTGTTGTCTTTTATGTCTTCTATCCCAGTGTACTGGGTGGTAGTCTGCAGTGCTCAGGTGAAATAATCTGCTGCAGACTTACTATCCTTCTGTTTAATGGTGAAAATTTTACTCCAGTTCACTACTACTGGAAAATATACAGCCAATTGGGTGACTATGCGGGCAATGTTATCTTGGTTACTTTCATTAGTTAAGGGATTGTCTCCGTTCAATACACAGGCCGTGATGAATCTTTTCATGTCTGTATTAGATGGAAGACATGCCCGTATTACCACTCGCCAATCCCTGTTGGTTGGCTCGTGAGCATTACTGAGATCCTTAACAAATTTTTGGCCTTTATCTAATTCTTTTCTAGGGTTGGGAAATTCTGACATTATAGAATGCTGCTCTGCTCTCGTCCATGGACAATGCATAGTTACATCACTTGTAGGCACTACACCGTTTGCATCTAGATTCCCATTTTGAACTGTTATTGTCTGGATAGGATGGCTGCCTACAACATCGCTACCTTTGGCCTTGGTACTTGGGGGGGGTTCAGTCTACTACTGTTATGTATTATATTACTTCCACCAACCACAGCTGTCACTTCCGTTGGTGGTGCTACAGCTCATGGTATCATTTTTGCTGCTATACCTGGTGGGGTAACTCCCTGTGCTTGCTGCGGTGGAATAGCTAAGTGTATGTTTGTGTATATATATATATATATATATATATATATATATATATATATATATATATATATATATATATAGCTTTATCCAGTAATTGGTATTATTGATATTACTTCTGTCTGAACTAAGTTCAAAAATGACAGACAATGAATTTGTTCTGATCAGAGATGGCCAGCAGATACTTGATGGAATCACATTGTAATCACAGGCCTCTCCAGCCTTTTTGGAATGTAACGCTAGTTCATTTAGGCATACAATGATAGTCAGACTTAATGACAATGGTTCATTCTGCACCTCACAGTATGTGTGTGTTTTTCAATTACTAGTCACAGACATGTCCACAGGACTTTTCTCCCAGCACTGACCAAACCTTGCATTTTTAAAAATATATAAAGTCTTTAAATACATATGTGTATCCGTGCGCATTTATTATGTAAAGACTTAAACAGTGTGCAGTAACACGGCAGATGTACAGAACACTAAATAGCGCTGTACACAATGATATTGTATGGACTACACCAGATGGCATCATGCAGACAATGCAAACATGGCGTCTTCAGATATTTTCAAAGATCTGATCTCAGCCAATCATCCAGCTTTGACAGAACACCCTTTGATAGCAATCAACAAGCTATCACACTCTGGGCCTGATTCTGAGACGGACGCTCTGAAAGAGCGCTCGCTCTGAATCAGGGCATTTTTTTTATTTTTCAATCGGCCTCCTGGCCGCTCGCATAGTTGTGGGTGACCCCCCCACAGCTATAGCGAGCAGCCAGGTTGATGGTCAAGACCATGGCGACCATCAGGCTTGCAACGAGACCCTTGTGGTATACGCTTTCCTTCCACATATAAAATACACATCATCTGGTAGTACATACGGAAAAGAATGCATCATTATCATCGGACACAATTCTCTGACAAATAATCCTACCCCAGATTTTCCCATTTGACTAATACAGGTTTTAGGTTGTACAATAACTGCATAGTACCCTTCTGGTACTCTGCCAACCATTACCTTGGTGGAACTAAGTGTATACTTATACTGGAAGTGTCTTCCAGTGGTAATGTTGTGTATAAGTCCACCATCTACTGGTTCATTATCCGCTCTGTGTGAAAAGGTCATTGTCTGATTGTTCCCAGACACCTCCCAATTTCCTGGTGTATTGGAATTGGTGATGTTTAAACATAACAGGTATCTAACCACCTGGTACTGATGGAGCTTAAAATTTGGAGGCTTGGACATAATAAATTTTCCGTCCAGTGTCTTCCCCTTATGTAATTGAAGGACCTCAGAGACATTTAATGGGAGTGGTACTAGTCCTACATTATGTTGTCCCTGAGGCACGTGAGAGCATACCCAACATTCAGTCTGATTTAAGACTTTGCCCACCAAGGCATGATAATCCTCTAAAGGATACCCACCCCAATACTGGTTATACTTGGGCTGCCACCGTTGGAGACATCTCTCATTGATAATGGACCCACAATACTTACAAATACAGTATTCCTTAGACAATAACCCCCCACACTGTCTCAGAGTTTCTGGGATAACATCTCTTAGCAATTACTGTACGGAGTTTGGTCAGATACCATTCTTGTGAATGTATGGCTCATTCTCCCGACTCCACTCCATTGATATCGCCATCGACCTCTCCCTCCATCATCTGCCCACCGTTACAGAAACAGGACATCCCAAACCAAACAAGGATGATGAGAATTCTGGAAGAAAATAGGAATGCAAACCCAGCCTGCCATTCCATTGCTGGAATAGTGGACTGCAAATTTCTCTAGCTCAGGTATCTCACTGCAGTCTAACTCTCCTGTAACAAGCTCGCAATTGACAGGTCTGCGTTATCTGCCTCAACTCCACCTTGTATCTCCACCATTTGACGTTTCTGCAGTGAGTGGAATGGACCCAGGTATCTCTCTCTGCAACTTTCAAGGATTTTGTGCTTGTCAGCAACACTTGATACGGACCTTCCCACCGATCTGTCAGACAACCTAAACGTAAGAAATTTCGAATCATAACAAATTCTCCAGGTTCAACATCATGACAGTTTGTTTCAGGCTTATCAGGTGACAACAATTTTAATTTCACCTGCTGCTGCTTCAGCTGTTTACTCATGCTTATGAGATATTTTACCATAACCTCATTATTACTTTTCAAATTGTCCTGTGGACTTATAATCAAGTGCGGTTGTTACCAAACAGTATTTCAAAGGGGGACAAATTAAGAGGAGCTCTAGGTGTGGTTCTGATTCTATAGAGGACAAGCAGTAAGGCTTCTGGCCACCCCAGTCCAGTCTCTGCCATGGTCTTACTTAGTTTGTTCTTAATAGTACCATTTACCCTCTCCACCTTGGCACTGGCTTGCGGTCGGTAGGGGGTGTGAAGTCTACTATTAATACCCATGAGCTTACACATGTTCTGGATGATGTCACCTTTGAAATGAGTACCCTATCTCTTTCTATGATTCTAGGGATAGCATATCTGCATACAAACTCCTGAACAATATTTTTAGCAGTAAAAGCAGCAGTATTAGTGGCAGCTGGATATGCCTCAACCCAATTAGAAAACACATCTATACAAACTAATACATACTTGAGATTCCTGCAAGGTGGTAATTGGATGAAATCAATTTGTATTACCTGAAAAGGTCCATCTGTCGGAGGGATGTGGGATGGCTCAGTAGGGATTGTTTTCCCTACATTTTTCTTCAAGCAAGTCAAACAGGACATAGCCCTCTTTTCAGCTTGAGAGGAGAAGCCTGGTGCACACCAATATGCCCTGACCAACTTGCACATACCTTGCTTTCCTAGGTGAGTCAAACCGTGCGCTGCCTCAGCCAAGGTTGGGTAATATGCCTTGGGTGCAACAGGCCTACCTTGTCCATCTCTCCAAAGTCCAGAGGACTCTTGGACACAACCCTTTGATCTCCAGACTGCCCTTTCCTGTATGGAGCACAAATTTTGCATCTCAATTAATTTCTGCACATCAATTGCTTGGAAACCATCATTTGATTAATTGGCATGTTCACTCTTAAACCTGCTGTCCATTTTGCAGCTTCGTCTGCCCTGTTATTGCCCAGTGACACTGGGTCTTCCTCGCACGTGTGGGCTTTACATTTAATGAAGGCTACTGCCTTTGGTTTTTGAATTGCTGTCAACAGTCCTGTTATGTGGTATGAGTGAACGAAAGGTGTGCCTGCTGCTGTCATAAAATTTCTCAGATGCCAAAGAGCTCCAAAATCATGCACTACCCCGAAGGCTTACCTGGAGTCAGTGTAGATGTTAGCTGACTTACCTTCTGCCAGTTCACACGCTCTCCTTAATGCCACCAGCTCAGCTACTTGTGCTGAGTGAGGTGGACCAAGTGGTTCATCTTCTACAACATCTTCATCATTTACAACAGCATAACCTGTGCATAATTCACCTGTGTCAGTTTGTCTGGCAACTCCCATCTGTGTGAAAAGTCAAATCTACATTTCCTAAGGGTGTATCTCCTTTGTTTTGTCTTGCAGTAAAGGTCTGATTCAAATATTTCATACAATCATGTGTGTCAGTATACCTGTAAAACTCACCTTCAGCCAGTGGCTCGCCTCTCTCCACCCTTTGTGCATTCCTAGGCACATATGATAAGTATGTTGCTGGATTTAAAGTGTTACATTGTTTAATGGTGATATTTGCAGGTACTATTAGAGCTAGTTCCCATTTTGTGAGCCTAGCTGAAGAAACATGTCTAGTTTGGGCAGAATTCAGTAAAGCAGATACAGCATGGGGTGTATAAACAATCATATCATGACCTAATACTACATCCTCACTCTTATTTACCAAAAGAGCAGTCGTTGCTACACTTCTTAAACACATTGGGAGTGATCTTGCCACAGTGTAGAATTGGGCACTGTAGGTCTGCTAGTGACAACCATCAGTTTCCGTACAATATAACTCAAAGGGTTTTTCATAATCTGATATTCCCAGGGCAGGTGCTCTTGTCAGACTATCCTTAAGGTTAAGGAAAGCCTGCTCTGTCTCCTCAGTGTGTGACACGATCGGGTTTTAAGGATGAAATTAAGTCCTGCAATGGTAATTCCAAAATAGAAAAACCTGGGATCCACATTCTGCAGTATCCATACATTTCCAAGAAGGTATGGATTTGCTGTTGGTTTTGCAGCAGTGTCATGGTTTGTATGGCCTGTATTCTGTCAGTTGTCAAATGTCGTAGCCCTTGGGTTAGACAGTGTCCTAAATATTTGACCCTAGTCTGGCATGGCTGTAGTTTGTCCTTTGCAACCTTGTGTCCTGTTTGTGAGAGATGAAGTAACAACAGTTTAGTATCATTTAAACATGACATAAATGAATCAGAGCATAACAATAAATAGTCTACATATTGAATTAGAACAGATCCATTAGCAGGTTGGAAAGATTGCAAACAGTCATGGTAAGGCCTGAGACAAAATACTGGGGCTATCTATGAAGGTCTGGGGCAATCGTGTCCATGTGTATTGTACCCCTCTGTATGCGAATGCAAATAGATACTGACAGTCAGGGTGAAGAGGGACAGAGAAGAATGCAGAACACAGGTCAATGACCATGAAATGCGTTGCGGATGGTGGAATCTGTATAAGGACGACAACTGGATTGCGCACTATGGGGAATTGGCTCTCAACTACTTTATTAACCCCTCTAAGGTCCTGTACTAATCTATAGCCCCTCCCCCCAGCCTTCTTCACTGGAAAAATGGCACTATTGGCTACACTTGCTGTACGGGCTCAAATTCCCTGTTGCAATAACCGCTCAATTATGGGATAAACACCTATCTCTACTTCTGGTCTTAACTGGTACTGGGGAATTTTTGGAGCTTGCCTATTACTTTTTAGATTTACCATTATGGGAGCTACATTTGCCATCATTCCAGTGTCCTGTCCATGTTTGGTCCAGAGGGACCCTGGTATTTGTAACATTTCCTTTACCTGGGGTGAAATTTGCTCTAGAATGGTAGAGTGCAACATTAGTCTTTGCGAGGTGTCCAATATATCCCTTACCTCATGCACAACCTTCTCTGGGATATCTAGGAATATACCATCAGGGGTACAGTAAATGACACATCCCATTTTACACAACAAATCCCTTCCCACGAGGTTAGAAGAAGCCTCTGCTGCCAAAAGAAAAGAATGTTTGGTTTGCAATGATCCGATAGAAACCTCTGTGGATTTGGTTAAAGGATAATGTTGCTCTTTACCCGTTACCCCCATGGCTGGTATGGTCTTGTTAGTAAGCTGAAAATTTAATGGAGAATTTATCACTGACCTGGTCGCCCCTGTGTCTACAAGAAAAGTATGTTTAGTACCAGCTACATAAACTGTCATTGTAGGTTCTTCCCTAGTATTCCCAGTTAACCTGACTGGCTGTAGACTACAGGTATGACCTGACCCCTAGCACTGACTATCTTCTTTCAGTAAAGCATTTACTGCCACTATGTGTGCTGGTGACTGTTGGAACTGTCCTGACTTCTGTGGGTGTTCAGGTGCCCTCTGGTAAGGTGGCCCCCTCCTCTTCTCCCTGCAGTTTCTACTTATGTGTCCTATCTGATTACAGTTAAAACACCTTCGTGAATATGTGTTGAAAGGTTGTTGTTGTGTGGGTTGGGGAACAGAGTTTGAGGCTATGTATGGTATGTGTGTTGAGGTGAAGTATGTTATGTGTATTGTTGCTGATGCATGTGTGGCTGTGCAGGATGGTATGTACTGAGAGCATGTAGTTGCGCAGTGTACTAGTCTCTTGTGGCTGTATATACATTGCTTCCAAAGCTTGAATGCTAACAGCCATTAGCTTTTCACTTTGTGTTTCTCTTTTCCTGAGGATGTTTTTGTCATGTTCAATAGCAGATTCCCTGAGAGTGTCTACCGTGATTCCCCTCCAGTTAGGCTGGGAGGTCTGAACCTTGGTCTTTAGGTTGCCTTTAAGACCATCCATAAGTACCGTGACTGCTACTTCCCTGTGGTGTGTGTTGTCTTTTATGTCTTCTATCCCAGTGTACTGGGTGGTAGTCTGCAGTGCTCAGGTGAAATAATCTGCTGCAGACTTACTATCCTTCTGTTTAGTGGTGAAAATTTTACTCCAGTTCACTACTACGGGAAAATATACGGCCAATTGGTTGACTATGTGGGCAATGTTATCTTGGTTACTTTCGTTAGTTAAGGGATTGTCTCCATCCAATACACAGGCCGTGATGAATCTTTTCACGTCGGTATTAGATGGAAGACATGCCCGTAATACCACTCGCCAATCCCTGTTGGTTGGCTCGTGAGCATTACAGAGATCCTTAACAAATTTTTCTTTTCTAGGGTTGGGAAATTCTGACATTATAGAATGCAGCTCAGCTCTCGCCCATGGACAATGCATAGTTACATCACTTGTAGGCACTACACAGTTTGCATCTAGATTCCCATTTTGAACTGTTATTGTCTGGATAGGATGGATGCCTACAACATCGCTACCTTTGGCCTTGGTACTTGGGGGGGTTCAGTCTACTACTGCTACGTATTATATTACTTCCACCAACCACAGCTGTCACTTCAGTTGGTGGTGCTACAGCTGATGGTATCATCTCTGCTGCTATACCTGGTGGGGTAACTCCCTGCGCTTGCTGTGGTGGAATAGCTAACATTTGAACAGCATGTGAAATGGCAGACACTACAACAAGTTCATCATCTGATTCAGAAACATTTTCCTTATACTTACTTAGGATGGGGTACAAGTTACTTGTTACATTTTTATTATTTTTGGTATCAGCTGAACCTGAACCTTCAGCCGCATAGGGCGGCGGAAATCTGCCTGTGCTAACACCTGCACCTTTGGCAATGCTACCTTTCCATGTATGTCTGTTCCCGTGAGGAGCACACACGGGGCTATTTAGCGTTACGTGCATGCTTTCTTGTGATGAGCGCAGCGCTATTTTGCATCGCGTGCACAGCGCTAAACCACGTGGTCCCATCATGTTGCCATAGTTTTAAACAATCATTATGCTTGATTTGTTTCTTTAGAGATATCAGCACACAGATGCTATCCCTAACATTATTCAACACCTCCGCATCAAAACTGCCAATTTTAGGAAATGGTTTCACACACATTCTAATCATCTTAAGCCATACATCACAGTACGCAGTTGCATACGCACCATATTTTGCATACATTATATGCCTTGCCAAACCTGTTGGTCCTTCCAAAAGCAGCACATCGTCCACCATACCCAGTGTCAGCCTGGCACCCATCTGGGAAAACGCTAAGCACTTTTTGCTAGTATGTGCACCAGTGAACGATTCCTGAGAGCTACGTTCACGCACTCCTTCTCTTGTGCACAACCGGCCCCATAAGCAATGCGGACAGTGTGCACAAGAGGACCAGAATATTCCTATGCGATTATCCTGCTTTCAGACAGATCTCCGCAAAAGATCTGTCTTGGCTTCTTCCTGTTGTGTGCTACCAACCACTGAGCGTTACTGCCAGCGCACACAATGAGGATCAAAATAATGCCTATGCACTTATTCTGACTCCAGACAAATCCACACAAGCTTCGTCTAAGCTTCCTTTTTGAGTACTTTCCACTTTTAGCATTTAAGAGTTCCAATAACTCTCACCCTTTCCAGTGATTTTGTCCACTACCCCCAGTCACAATCACGGTCTGCCCAACTGTGCAGTCCAACAGCAATGCACAGAGAACCTAACTGATCAATGGACCTTTGCGACCACTATTTGAGGGCCGAATGTCGAAAACCTACTTGTTTACTCCAAGGTACAAAATCCCTGTCCTTGCTGCAATACACCTGCTATGTGTATACACCCAGTAGCTTTCTGCCTCGTCAGACAACTACCAGGTCTTAAGGACCGACACATGGTACCTAGTCCAATAGGAAACACACAGTATTCCTATTCACGTCACAAGCACACATTCACTTTCAAACACCTTTTCTGCACAGAAAAATAAACCTTTCCCCAGTATGGCAGTATGATTCAGAGACCTTAAACAATGCAATCACACTATCAATAGAACAATGTTATCTTACTGATTGTTTAAACATATGGAAGCAATATAAGAAACACGTATACCTCTATTGTGCAAGTCGCACTTTAGCGCCAAACCTAACAAAGAAAGAAACAGATTTTTTTTTCTCCTGTCCCCAGGTCCTAGTCAGCGCCCCTTTGAAATCACACAATAATGGGCATCGGTTTCTCAACACTAGATGGTAGCTGGTTTCGAACACAGTGCGTTCTTCCTGCGTATGGCGCCTTCCACACTTTGTTGAGAAAGCAAGAGCCGTGTTACCCTGTAAAATTGGGTAGTGTGACCTCCAAACTATGAGCCCCCAACTATGAATACTGTAATATTACCCCTAAATAATCGCAAGACGCTATTTAGCGTTACCTGTCGCACAATAAATAATTGCTTTCCAGCCAAACTGTTTCCAAAGCACAAAAAGTTCTTATTGCAACAAAAAGTAAGTTACACACTATGATCTATCACAATTAGCGCAAAGACAATTAAATACAAAAGGTACAGCTTGATACATACGCATGCGCATCGGTCCCAGTAAACAGTCGTCACTCCAGAAGTCTGTGGTCATCCAAGAAGAATGGCTACGGACTGGGACACAGGTTATATACCCTAACAGATCATGATAACAACAATGTAGACAAACATAATTCCATTGGTTCTTGCTCTTGTTGGTCTTTGTAGTACACTGTAGCTCATAGGACAGTTCACTAGGGGTATGTCCCAATTCTCCACAGTCTCTTAAGATTACATTGTCCTTCTTTAATTGGTTTAAACTAGCTAAAGGCACTATATTACAGAGTATACATTCTAACCAATTATTTCCGATAATCCATAACCATCGAACGCAAGATGCGACTCCCTCGCTTGTAGGTTTGGATATCTGGAAATAAATAGTGTGTCAGTATAATACCAAACATTAAATGTCTACCATGTTGTATACCTTAAGTATCATATACATACATTTCACAACCTAATTATATGCTGCTAAAACCTCTAATATTATGATTAATGTGAAGGAACCTTTTATGAGTGCGTGTATATTTACGATATGTAAGTATGCGTTGTGTCTACACACAGCATAAAAGGTGTGCTGGGTGCAGGGGTTGTGTACAGCGCAAACATGCGCTGTGTGTGTTTATATTTCCAATAGCAACTGTGTATATGTGTGCACGCATTGTGGATACACATGCGATCATTTAAGTGTGTATATATATATATATATATATATATATATATATATATGTAAGTCCCGGCACTCCATAAGCCCCAAGCTGGGCAAATACCTTGCTCCAGGTGCCCTCAATGAGGCGGATATCACTCCCCTCTATCCAATCCACAGCAAACAAAGCGGCACTCAGGAGATTTGACACTGGGGTGAAATAACGTGTTTTACTTCAACGTTTCGGGATACGGAGAACCCGTCTTCGGGAACACACAGATAAACAACATACAATAAAACAGACCTTAAATACCTGTGACTGTGCTTTATTAAACCATATGGTCTGCCCACCTCCGGCAAACGGATCCCTCACATCCGGTCGCGGCACCCGTGAACCGGAAGTGACGTCATCCCCCGTCGGGACAGTGATGCAGACATGGTAGTGAACATAAGTGTAATAACATGATGTAGAAAAAAAATATAAACACAAAAAAGGTAGCGCTGCCACCAATCCAAGCAGCGCTAGCTAGTGCCAAAACCATACATGTGAAATGAATGTGAAAAGCATGAATAATAAAAAAAACTGGTGCATAGATATAGAAATGACCATATTGCCATCTTGTGGACAAAACGTGAACAAACCCAGCAATGGTTTGTAATTTAATAAAATATAAAAATAGTGACCTCTAGTGGCCATAAAACAGACATGATATCAAATAATAAATGCAATAAAATAAGTGTTTGATAAGAGCTGATGCCAACTCAAGCACCAACACAGACAGTGCGGACATAAAAACAAAAAATATCACAAAACATTACTAGAATAATAGAAAAGAAAACATGATAAAGACTGATGACCACTTAAATACTGATACACCTATTATAATGATAGAGGAATAATGTCTTCAAACATCAACAATATCCTATACCATGTGCTGGAAATGACTATAAGGATATAAGTATTAAAATATACATCAAAATGAGCGACATGGGAACACTATAAATGTCAAAAAAGGTACTAGATGATAGGCCCCTTACAGAAAATTATGAATACCTAGCGACTCATTAAGGCCCTTAGGTGCTACTGTATCTAAACGAAAGATCCATTTCGTTTCCCTTTGCAAGAGTTTTGTGGTAAAAATCCTTCGGTATCCACCCAGTCTCAAATTCCCCCGCAGGTACTGAAAATGGGACAAAGATCTAAATTTGATCCCCCGTCTAATAACCCTTCCATCAAAACGTTCTGCCGGATGTTGGATTCAGCGATGGAAGTAAAACAAGAACGTATACATCAAAATTTAACTTATGAGGAAAGAGAAGCCCTTAAAGCATTGAGTAAACGTTAAGATAAGGGTGGTTCAATAGTGGTATGGGATACTATTGACTATAGAACTGAATGTTTAAGACTTTTGTCCGATACCACTACGTATTGCATACTGGACTCGGACCCTACTTGTGTATATAAAAAAATCCTGGATGAGATGCTTGAATCAGCAGCTAACGCTGGGCTTTTGTCCAGAGAAATATTGGTTAAATTGATGGTGGACTATCCAGTGGTCCCCGTGTTCTATGTGATTCCCAAGGTTCATAAAAACAGAGGCCCCCTGGCAGGCCCATTGTGTCAGCCAGGTGTTCTCTCTGTGAACCTATCGCTGTTTATTTAGATGCGTATTTAAAAAAATGTGTACAAAATACAAGCACGCATCTTATAGATTCTAGTGCTCTTTTGAAAAAACTGTTGGTCTTAGGTCCTGTACCTGACAACATGCTGCTTATTACATTGGATGTCACAAGCTTGTACACCTGCATTCTACAGCTTGCGGGTGTGCAAGCTGTTAAGAGATTGATATTAGGAAATCCGAAATATGAGGGCCCTGACAGAGTTGTTCTCATCATTATTACAATTCACATTAGAGCACAACTATTTTTTATTTGATGGGCATTTCTATAATCAATGCACAGGATGTGCAATGGGTTCTGCTGTAGCCCCCTCCCTGGCGAACTCATTCATGTGGGAGGTAGAGTGTGATCTATTTTTTGGCAGGACAGAGATTTCAGAGAACATTCTATTATACTACAGGTATATAGATGATCTGATTTTGTTTTGGACAGGCTCGGAACAGAGCTTTGACGATCTTATAGAGATACATAACTCTTCCAGCCCAGTGAAATTTATGGTAACTAAAAGCACTACCCAGCTCAGTTTCTTAGACATTAAGATAGAGGTAGAGAACAACATGTTACACACCTCATTATATACAAAAGCCACAGATAGGAACACATTGCTGAAATTCCAAAGTTTCCATCCATCCCCTACTGTGAGAGGTCTCCCATACTCGCAGTTTTTGAGTGTATGTAGAGTGAACAGCAAACCTGATGAAAGAGAGAGGCAATTAAAGGTTATGGTAGATAAGTTTCTACTAAGAGGCTATCCTTTGAATTTATTGCAGGAGGCAAAGATGAAAGCCTTACGGTTCAGCAGGGAGGAATTATTAACACCTAAAGCGATGTCCAAAGTTACACCATGGGTCAGCCAATACAGTGTTAAGAGTAAACACACTAATCAGGTGGCAAAGAAATTTTGGCCACTGGTTTCTACTGACCCAGAATTACCTATGCTTCATTCGTCAAAAATAATGTCGAGCTACACAAGAAACAGTAGCATCAGGGACTGGCTGGTCAAAACTGACATCACGGGCTTCAAATAGTCTATTGATGAGCCCAAAGGGTTTTTACAGCGTAGGAAAGGCTGTTTTCGGTGCCTTGGATGCACCACGTGCAATTATCTGATCCCAGGAGAATATTTCTCCCACCCTTATACGGGTAAAAAATTTAAGATACAGTGGAGTTTGAGTTGTACATCAAGGTATGTTGTGTATGTTCTGTCTTGCCCATGTGGGTTGCACTACGTGGGCTAGACAGAACGGCAGTTCAAGGAGAGAATGGCGCAACATAGGTCCGCCATTAGGGCGGCCCTCCTTTCAGGTCAAAGCGAACAGCCTGTGGCACACCATTTTGCCAATTTAAAACACAGCATGGCCACGTTGAGATATCGTATAATAGATCACATCCCAGTCTCTATTAGAGGTGGCAATAGATCCAAAAAACTATTGCAAAGGGAAACTAAATGGATCTTTCATTTAGATACAGTAGCACCTAAGGGCCTTAATGAGTCGCTAGGTATTCATAATTTTCTGTAAGGGGCCTATCTAGTACCTTTTTTGACATTTATAGTGTTCCCATGTCGCTCATTTTGATGTATATTTTAATACTTATATCCTTATAGTCATTTCCAGCACATGGTATAGGATATTGTTGATGTTTGAAGACATCATTCCTCTATCATTATAATAGGTGTATCAGTATTTAAGTGGTCATCAGTCTATCATGTTTTCTTTTCTATTATTCTAGTAATGTTTTGTGATATTTTTTGTTTTTATGTCCGCACTGTCTGTGTTGGTGCTTGAGTTGGCATCAGCTCTTATCAAACACTTATTTTATTGCATTTATTATTTGTGATATCATGTCTGTTTTATGGCCACTAGAGGTCACTATTTTTATATTTTATTATGGTATTTAAATTACAAACCATTGCTGGGTTTGTTCACTTTTTGTCCACAAGATGGCAATATGGTCATTTCTATATCTATGCACCAGTTTTTTGTTTTTTTTATTATTCATGCATTTCACATGTATGGTTTTGGCACTAGCTAGTGCTGTTTGGATTGGTGGCAGCGCTACCTTTTGTTTTTATATTTTTTTTCTACATCATGTTATTACACTTATGTTCACTACCATGTCTGCATCACTGTCCCGACAGGGGATGACGTCACTTCTGGTTTGCGGGTGCCGCGACCGGATGTGAGGGATCAGTTTGCCGGAGGTGGGCAGACCATATGGTTTAATCAAGCACAGTCACAGGTATTTAAGGTCTGTTTTATTGTATGTTGTTTATCTGTGTGTTCCCAAAGACGGGTTCTCCGTATCCCAAAATGTTTAAGTAAAACACGTTATTTCACCCCAGTGTCAAGTCTCCTGAGTGCCGCTTTGTTTGCTTTGGATTATATACACACATTATATATATATATATATATATATATATATTGTGACACAGTTAGGTTAGGGGGTTCCTCTCCTGGGTAGAGGACTCCTTCCTTACACACACAGCAGCAGGGAAGCAGCACACCAGTCTGGATGCAAGTACAAGCTGGTCGGCGCCAGTCTTTATTGTACAATGTCAGAAACAACATAAAGAAAACAAACATAAATCCTAGCCCTGTCGGGGCACTAACTTCACAGGTAGTTCCCTCACTACCAGAACCTGGCAGGGCCTAATGCCCTCACCAGCAACCAAGGCACAGCACAACACTCTCAGTTAGGTTTTCAAGTGTCTCTGAGCAAACTCCCTGCCTGCTCTCCCAGGTGAGACAATCAGCCCTCAACACACTAGGCTTATATTGGCCACCCTCAGGTGGGAACCCAATCAAGCCTGTTACCAGGCTGTGAGAACCAAAACCTGGAGTGGCCGTGGGTGGAGTCCTCCCTCTACTCTCACCCACAACCCCCAGGTCCCAAACCAGCTTTTCAAAAAGCCGAGACTCAAGCCTGCTACACTGCAGACTCTCTCCTGGGGATTTAAAACAAGACAGGAATCTGGGATAAATGTCCCTGTCACAGACCACTTTACCAGTGATCCTATCACAATATATATAAAATTTGTGCAAATGTGCATCAGTGTCATGGATAATAATTATATATATATATACACATATACACACACACACACACACACACTCTCTCTTTGTCTAGTAACTGGTATTATTGATATTACTTCTGTCTGAACTAAGGCCATGATTCAGAGCCGGACGCTCTGAAAGAGCGCTCGCTCTGAATCAGGGTGTTTTTTTTTATTTTTTTTTGGAGCGGCCTCCTGGCCGCTCACATAGCTGTGGGTGTCCACCCACAGCTACTGTGAGCGGCCAGGATTATGGTCGTGATGGTCAGAGAGCTTCTGGCTCTAATAGAGCTGGAAGCTCTCCCACTGACATCAACTGGTGATGTCAGTGGGGCCGCCCACAAACGGCAGGTGTTCGCATGGGAACGGCTCCGTTTGTGAAGCCACCCCCATGCCATGCCTCCAAAATGGTGCGAGCTGTCGATCAAAATTGACAGGCATCCCCTTTTGGTGCGAGACCCGGAGCGACGGAGTGCCCGTCGCTAGCCACGTCTCGCGCATGCGCACATTGGAGCTGGCTCTGATGTGCACATGTGCAGTGGCCTAAAATCGACCCGCTCACGAGCGCATAGCACTTGCGAGTGGGTCTGAATCAGGCCCTAAGTTCAAAAATGACAGACAATGGAGTTGTTCTGATCAGAGATGGCCAGCAGACACTTGATTGAATCACAATGTAATCAAAGGCCTCTCCAGCCTTTTTGGGATGTAAATGCTAGTTCCTTTAGGCATACAATGATAGTCAGACTTAAAGACAATGGTTCATTCAAAACACTCGTCTGTACCTCACAGTATATGTGTTTTTCAATTACTAGTCACAGACATGCCCACAGGACAAACCTTGCATTTTTAAATATATATATATATATATATATAAAGTCTTTAAATATATATGTGTATCCATGTGCATTTATTATGTAAAGCCTTTAACAGTGTGCAGTAACACGGCAGATGTACACAACGCTAAATAGCGCTATACACAATGATATTATACTGACTACGCCAGATGGCGTAGTGCAGACAATGCAAACATGGCATCTTCAGATATTTTCAAAGATCTGATCTCAGCCAATCATCCAGCTTCGACACTATCCAGTGTCTGCATCTGCTACCAGCCCTCAAGGCTGCTACTCAGCCCAGTGGCTGCATCTTCTACCAGCCCTCAAGGCTGCTACACTATCCAGTGTCTGCATCTGCTACCAACCCTCAAGGCTGCTACATTGGCTGCACGTTTCCACAAGGAGTACCCCAACCATCACCTCTGTACAGTCCACAACCTTTGTTCAGTCCGCTTAGGACTAGTGACAACTCTGTCATGTGTGTAGTATGACTTACATAGTGTATATTTATTTTATTACCTAAGAGTACATTGTATTGTCTCCTGTTTTTGTTGTGTCTTTAAAATTATGAAATGAAAAGTGGTTTTAAATATATACATAAAGTGTGTGTATACATATACATAGTGGGAAGTCCAGCTTCCCTGTACAAATAGTTACCAGCCATGTGCCCACACAACAGAAGTCATAGATATCAAAAGGTGGTGCAGCACTCCTAGCTCAAAAAAGTCACACTGACCACATTATCAATTAAATCGACATTTCAGTGCCTTTATTGTAGTGGCACTTTCATCAGGATGCCACTACAATATTGGCACTGAAACATTGATTTAATTGATAATGCGGTCAGCGTAACTTTTGTTTGAGCCAGGAGTGCTGCACCATCTTATATGTATACTCGGTGCTATGCAAAAGTTTTAGGCAGGTGTGGAAAAAAATGCTGCAAAGTATAAATGCTTTCAAATATAGAAGTGTTAATAGTTTATTTTTATCAATTAACAAAATCCAAAGTGAATGAACAGAAGTGAAATCTAAATCACATCAAAATTTGGTGTGACCATCCTATGCCTTCAAAACAGCTTCAATTCTTCTAGGTACACTTGCACACAGTTTTTGAAGGAACTCGGCATGGTGGTTGTTCCAAACATCTTGGAGAACTAACCACAGATCCTCTGTGGATGTAGGCTTGATCACATCCTTCTGTCTCTTCATGTAATCGCAAACAGACTCAATGATGTTGAAATCAGGGCTCTCTGGGGTCCATATCATCACTTCCAGGATTCCTTGTTCTTCTTTACACTTAAAATAGTACTTAATTACATTGGCTGTATGTGTGGGGTCGTTGTCCTATTGCAGAATAAATTTGGAGCCAATCAGATGCCTCCCTGATGGTATTGCATGATGGATAAGTACCTGCCTGTGTTTCTCAGCAGTGAGGACACCATTAATTCTGACCAAACCCCTAACTCCATTTACTGAAATGCAGCCCCAAACTTACAAGGAGCTTCCACTGTTGCCTGCAGACACTCATTGTAGCGATCTCCAGCCCTTCAGTGAACAAACTGCCTTCTGTTACAGCCAAATATTTCTAATTTTGACTAATCAGTCCAGAGCACCTGCTGCCATTTTTCTGCACCTCAGTTCCTATGTTTATGTGCATAGGTGAGTTGCTTGGCCTTGTTGGCTTTTTGGACAATTCTTCCCTGAAGACCACTTCTGACCAGACTACTCTGAACAGTAGATGGGTGTACCTGGGTCCTACTATTTTCTGCCAGTTCTGAGCTGATGCCACTTCTGGACAGGGATGTAAACATGGGGTTTCTTTCATCGGAATGAGATTGAAATGTCAAAGGCTCAATAGCTGCCGGTTCAAATCCCGACAGTGGAAGGCTGACAGTAGAAGATCCCGGCGCTCGGTGGTAAGTACCCTAACCCTCTTTGAGTAAAAGTATAGTGTTATCAAAAACCAGCTGCAAGTAATATTGGTCTAGTTAGGACCACAGAGAAAAATCTATAATTAGAAGCACAGATCCAATAATGTATTAATTACTGCACCAGGTTTTGAGAAATATACAATTTGACCACAATGTGTTTAATATAAATCAATGAGTCTGCTCTCTAATAGGAAATCATGAGGCTTATGTGATAAATCATTCAACTGGTTTATTACAATAATAGCAAACACTTATAAAAAGAACAAATAATTCTCATAAAAAACAAATAGCATATTCAGGGTATCTAGATATATTTTTGAACACTTCGAAAATACCACATTTTAAAAGAAAATCAGTTTTTCCCTTTAGAACACAAAAACCTTGCTGTTAACATCTTCTATAATAGTACTATGAATGATTTAAAAAAAGTATGTCAGAAATCAAAAAATATAAAAAAAATATTCCCCCATGTCATTCAAACAGAATCTTACCAAAAGAGATAGATTAGCATTGAAACAACTTGTAATAAGACAAGCAGACAAGGGAGGGGATAATCATACAAGACAGGGGAGACTATATTGCTGAAGCCAACAAACAATTACAAGATGAGAAATATTATATGTTGTTATCTAGAGATCCCTCTTCATTATACCAGAGAGATTTTGAAGATCTGTTGGATCTTGCGAAAACTAACAGTGCAATTTCTGAGGATGAATATAAATTTTTATGGTGTACACACATCCGATTACCCTATATTTTATCACTTACCTAAAATTCACAAATCACTTATTTCACCCCTGGGGTGTCCTATTATTCTGGTATAGGTTCACTCACTTCTAGTTTATCACAGTTTATAGATGCACATTTACAAGGTCACGTCGCAAATCTTAAGTCACATGTAAAGGATACTAAATATATATTACAGAAAACTGCTGAGATATTCTGGACAAAAGGGTGGGGATTTTTCACCCTCGATGTCCAAGCATTGTATACAAATATTCCACATCAAGCAGGAGTAGATGCAGTGAAATATTACTTGGACAGGGTTTCCAGTTTGTTTGATGAGTGACGTGACTTTGTTTTGAAGGCAATTATGTTTATTCTCACTCACAATTATTTTTTTATTTGAATGTAATTATTTACAAGCACTGGTGATGGTCATGGGGACAAGGTTTGCGCCAAGCTTCACGAATCTCTATATGGGCCGTTTTGAGGAACAATTTATATGGAACAGCCCATATAGAGATAATCTGGTCCTCTATGGCGGTTTTATTGATGATTTATTTATTATTTGGAATGGGGGTCTATCACTAGCACAAGATTTTGTTAATTATTTAAAAATGAACAAGTTCAATCTATCTTTCACCTATACTTTTAGTTATGATGTGGTCAACTTTTTAGACATTGCATTTTCAGTACAGGGAGATATCATTTCTTCAAACTATATTAAACCTGTAGGAGCCAACAACTATTTACATTATTCAAGTGGGCACTATATAAACCCTGCCTGAATAACATCCCTAACAATCAAATTCTTAGGTTGAGATGCAATTCAATGAAAGATGAAGATTTCCAAGTGCAAATGGAGGAAATGATTACTCATTTCAAAAGAAGGGGTTATCCCGAGTATTTACTGGAGAATGCTAAAAAATATGCTAGTACATTCACTCGATTGGACCTCCTCTCTAACAGAGAAAAAAAACTAGGAACAAACAATTTAACAGTATAAAAACATGAGTAATATAAATGATTCACAGAAAATTATAACATTTATATCTAAATATAATTACAAATCAGGAAAAATTTAAAAGATAATTTACGTCCATTTCCCGAGTCTCTTACAAGCTCCCATACTAAAAAAAAGTGTATTGAAGACAAACCCAGGGTCACTTGTAAAAAGAATACAAACCTAAAAAATCTATTAGCACCTATTGAATTGAAATCGGAGAATAAATCTCTAAAACAAACTTGGTTAAGATCTACACTAGTGGGAAATTATCGCTGCAATAAATGAATTTGTTTGACATGTAAACACATGCAGAACAAAGTTTGCAGCATCTCCTCTTCCGTGACTAAAGAAACCTTTTATATCAAACAATTTATTAATTGTGAATTATTGCGTCTATGTTCTTCAATGTCCGTGCTCCCTACAATATGTAGGAAGCAGGGGCGGATTGGGCCGCCGGGAAGTCGGGAGATTTCCCGCTGGGCCGGTCCCCTCTACCCTCTGAAGGGCTGCTTCACACTGACTGACGGCCGCTACCGCGGTCGGAGCTGAGCTCCTGATCGGGCAGCGGCAATAAGCTTTTGCGCGCATGCGCAGATGCTCAGATGCTCACCTAGAAGATACTTGTAAAATGGCTGCGGGAGGGCTGCTGCGCATGCCCAGCAGCAGCAGCTCCTCCCATCAGCCATTGCGGAGCTAGTGAGTGACAGCTCATGGCTCTGCCTCCTGCAGTCACACGTGAAGGCAGGAGCCAGGAGGAATGGTGGTAGCAGAGTGGCAGCGTCCACGGCTGACTGGCTGGCACTTAATTTACAAGTGAGGTGCATCACTTGTTCAAATCTAACTTGCTGTGTTATCGTAACTTATGTAATATAGTGTGTGTATTATATAATGCAGGGGGTATGAGTCCATGGTAGCAATGACTTAAATAAAAAAAAACATAACTACATAGTACTCCTTTTAAATATATATAATATGACACATAGGAATATATATATATATATTCCTATGTGTATATATACACACACACACACCTAGAAACATATATATATGCAAATATGTATTTATAGATGTGTGTGTATATATACACCTAGAAACACACACACATATATATATATTATATATATATATATATATATATATATATACATATATATATATATATACATATATATATACACATATATACACATATATACATACATATATATATATAATCATACCATCACATCCCATTGAACATGAATGTGTGTATAATATATATTTTTATTGTGACACAGTTAGGTTAGGGGGTCCCACTCCTGGATAGAGGAACACACACATGCATACACACACACGCGCACACACACACACACACACACACGAAGCAGCACACCAGTCTGGATGCAAGTACAAGCTGGTCAGCGCCAGTCTTTATTGTACAATGACAGAAATATAAAGAAAACAAATATAAATCCTAGCCCTGTCGGGGCACTAAATTCACAGGTAGTTCCCTCACTACCAGAACCTGGCAGGGCCTAATGCCCTCGCCAGCAACAAAGCACAGCACAATACTCACAAATAGGTTTTTCAAGTGTCTCTGAGCAAACTAAACACACTAGGCTTATATTGGCCACTCTCAGGTGGAAAGCTAACAATCCTGTTACCAGGCTTCGAGAACCAAAACCTGGAGTGGCCGTGGGTGGAGCCCTCCCTCTCCTCTCACCCACAACCCCCAGGTCCCAAACCGGCTTTTCAAAAAGCCGAAACTCAAGCCTGCTACACTGCAGACTTTCTCCTGGGGGTTTAAAACACATAAGACAGGAATCTGGGACAAATGTACCTGCCACAGACCACTTTACCAGTGATCCTATCACATATCCCCCCCCTTTGTTTCGACCTGTGGGGCGGAACAACTGAAGCTCCCAAACAATGAACGCATGACAATGCATCAGCATTGGCCAGCTGGCTTCCTGGCCTGTGTTCCACAAAAAATTTAAAAGTTTGTAACACCAAGAACCATCTTGTAATTCTCTCATTACTGTCCTTATTTTCAGACATCCACTTCAGAGGGGCATGGTCAGTGATCAATTTGAACTTTCTTCCGACCAAGTAGTACCTGAGAGCCTCTAACGCCCACTTTATGGCCAACGCTTCCTTCTCCACTGTGGCATAGTTTCTCTCATGTACGTTCAACTTTCTGCTTAGATAGAAAATAGGGTGTTCCTCACCCTCATTGTTCTGGGACAGGACCGCTCCTATACCTACTTCTGATGCATCGGTTTGTACTATGAATTCCCTTTCAAAATAAGGAGTCATCAGGACTGGTTGGGAACACAATGCTACTTTCAACTTCTGAAAAGCTTTCTCTGCCTCAGGACTCCATTCTACCATGACTTTTTGTTTGCCTTTGGTCAGGTCAGTCAGTGGGACTGCCATGGTGGCAAAGTTGGGTATAAACCTCCTGTAGTACCCCGTAATTCCCAAGAAGGCTCTCACCTGCTTCTTATTCAGAGGCCATGGCCAGTTTTGTATGGCATCAACTTTATTGAGCTGAGGCTTTATCAGGCCTCTGCCAATGGTGTATCCCAGATATTTTACTTCCTCCATGCCTAGACAACACTTTTTTGGGTTGGCTGTCAAACCTGCCTTATAGATGGAGTCCAACACTGCTTGTACCCTGGGTAAGTGAGACTGCCAATCAGGACTATGAACGACCACGTCATCCAGATAAGCAGCCGCATACCATCTATGGGGTCTTAGAATCCTGTCCATCATTCTTTGGAAGGTAGCAGGTGCCCCATGTAGCCCGAAGGGCAACATCTTGTACTGAAACAAGCCCTCTAACACTGAAAAAGCTGTCCTTTGTTTGGCGCTCTCGGTTTACGGTACTTGCCAATACCCTTTGGTTAGGTCAAGAGTGGTTAAATACCTTGCCGTCCCTAGTCTCTCAATCAGTTCATCCACTCTTGGCATCGGGTAGGCATCGAATTTTGAAACACTGTTCAACTTTCGGAAGTCATTGCAGAAACGCACACTCCGTCGGGCTTTGGAATCAACACAATGGGACTTGACCATTCACTATGTGATTCTTCAATAACCCCTAACTCTAGCATATTTTTAATTTCTTTCGACACCGAGTCTCTCTGTGCTTCTGGTAACCTATAGGGCTTTAGATTAACTTTAACCCCTGGGTCAGTGATGATGTCATGTTTAATGACCGAGGTTTTCCCAGGTACGTCAGAGAACAGCACCCTATTTCTAATCAGAAACTCCTTGACCTCTTGTTGTTGAATTGCCGACAGGGTTTTTGCCACTGGCACTTCGGGAACTAAGGGCCCTGGACTTACTGGAGGGTCTCGAACGGCCTACAGTACCGTTCTATCTTTCCAGGGCTTTAACAGATTTATATGGTATATTATTATGACCAGAATATACTGGTGTCCCCTGGCAGACTTCATTAAGGGTCCAACCAAATCCATTGCTATTCTTTCAAACGGCACCTCTATGATAGGCAATGGAACTAGTGGACCCTTAAAATGTGGCCTGGGAGGATGATACTGAAACTCAGGGCAGGATGCGCAAAAGTCAGATACCTCTTTATGAAGCCCGAGCCAGAAAAACCTCTGCATTATTCGCTCAGTGGTTTTCTCTACCCCTAGATGGCCTGCCGTTATATGACCATGGGCCAGATCCAACACTGTTCTTCTGTAGGCTTTGGGAACTATTAGTTGTTCCACAACATCTTCCCCCTTCTTAGTCACCTGATATAACAAATCCTGACACATTTCCATGTGGGGATAGGACAAAGGACTATCGGGGTCTATGGGTTTACCATCAACTACTTTTACATTCTCCCTGGCTTTTACCAAAGTAGGGTCATTCAACTGCTCCACGGCAAAGACCTCTCTTCTGACCTCTAAATCAGGCAGATGATCACCTGGCCCAACAACACTTCCCACCTCAATGGGAGGCACATCAGTTGGCAGGCCACCGTCATGTTCCGCATTCTCTAGTTCGCCAACCATAGTAGAAAAAGGCAATAATTCTGACTCAGAAGAAACTCCCTCCCCCACTACATCAACAACCTTCTCAAATGGATCGGGGTTGTTCTCCTCTGGAACAAAACGGCTTTCCCACAACTTCCAGAAGTGAGCAAAGTCTCTCCCCAATATTGCATCGCACACCAGACCATGCACCAAACCCACAAACTATAGCAGAGCCACATGGTGTCTCGATGTTCACCTTGGCCGTAACATAATATCGAGTATCCCCATGTATGCAGGTCACACCAACAGTTTTCCCTGTATGCCTCAAGGGGTTCACCAGCTCAGCTTTTATAAGTGTCACCAAGCTACCAGAGTCTAACAGTGCCTCTACTCGGTTGCCATCTACAGTGAGTACACACATGTGCTTATCAGTCTCAGCCTGCCGGTCAGCCATACAGGCTATCTGTGCAAAGAAAGACCCCCTGCCGTAGACATGAGCAGTATCACATTGCATAGGTTCAGTTGTAAGTGCACAATTAGCGGAAAAATGGCCGAAGCCACCACATCGGAAACACTGAGTCATATTAATGTCTAGTCGTTTACGGGGCAAGAACCTTCCCGGCCTGGCAGGCCTGTCTCCAGGTTCTACACCCTCAGTCTTAGGTACATTCCACCGCCCAGCACCCTTCTCCCCTGGAACAGTCTTACCAGTGTCTGTGGGAGTTCGCCGGTGTGCCATCGGGGCTTGGTGGGGCATACTCATCAGCTCCTCAGCCGCCATGTACCTCTCCACCAGCTCGACCAACTGGTCCGCGGACTTAGGGTCTGCATGGCTCACCCACTTGCGCAGAGTCACAGGTAATGATCGCAGGTACCGGTCCATCACGACCCTTTCCACGATCTGTGGTCCCGTCAGCATCTCGGGCTGTAGCCATTTTGAGGACAGATGGACGAGGTCATGCATCTGTGAACGTGGAGGCTTGTCCATATGGAACTCCCAGCGGTGGACCCGTTGGGCACGAACAAAGGTGGTGACTCCCGAGCGAGTTAGGATCTCCTGTTTTAGTTTTTTATAGTCCTTGGCATCAGCCAGGCATAAGTCAAAATATGCTTTTTGTGGCTCCCCAGACAAAAAAGTGCCACCAGACTTGCCCACTGCTCCTTTGGCCAACTCTCCCTTTCGGCCGTTCTTTCAAATGCGGCGAGATAGGCCTCCACATCATCGCCCGAAGTCATCTTTTGGAGGAAGTGATTGGCTCGTACGGAGTGAGTGGGGGTGGGAGAACCAGTATTAACATCGCTGGGTCGGGCGACCAGGTGCTGTATCACCTCTTTTATGGCCTGGCTGTTTTCCTCAATGGAGACCTGTTGAAGTCTGTTAGTCTCCTGCTGAGCCCTGGTAGCTTCCTGCTGAGCTACTGTAGCTTGGAGCAAGGCCTTAATAATTTCCTCCATTTTGTCCTGGGGTGTAGATTGGAAGCTGAACCTTGCCTCTCTGAGCATTGGCTGATGCCTCCTCTATGGGACTCCAAGGACACAGTGTTATTTCCACACTCACAAATTGGGCGTCTGTCCCTTTAATTTTTAAATGGAAAGTTTTCCTCTTGCTGCAAGTTCAGTGTGTGTGGGTGCCCACATTCTCCACAATATTGTGACACAGTTAGGTTAGGGGGTCCCCGTCCTGGGTAGAGGACTCCACACACACACACACACACACACACACGCGAAGCAGCACACCAGTCTGGATGCAAGTACAAGCTGGTTGGCGCCAGTCTTTATTGTACAATGACAGAAATATAAAGAAAACAAATATAAATCCTAGCCCTGTCGGGGCACTAACTTCACAGGTAGTTCCCTCACTACCAGAACCTGGCAGGGCCTAATGCCCTCGCCAGCAACAAAGCACAGCACAGCACTCACAAATAGGTTTTTCAAGTGTCTCTGAGCAAACTCCCTGCCTGCTCTCCCAGGTGAGACACTCAGCCCTAAACACACTAGGCTTGTATTGGCCACTCTCAGGTGGAAAACAAGCCTGATACCAGGCTGCGAGAACCAAAACCTGGAGTGGCCGTGGGTGGAGCCCTCTCTCTCCTCCCACCCACAACCCCCAGGTCCCAAACCGGCTTTTCAAAAAGTCGAAACTCAAGCCTGCTACACTGCAGACTTTCTCCTGGGGGTTTAAAACACAAAAGACAGGAATCTGGGACAAATGTACCTGCCACAGACCACTTTACCAGTGATCCTATCATAATATATATATAATCACAAATGGCGGTACTCTATGTCTTGGTCAGATATAAACAGGCTTTAATCCAACGACCATTTCGGGCACATGCCTGTCCTCAAGGTTTCCCTCGTATTAGTGTCCATCTCTGAATCAGCTGGGGAAGTGTGTGTAAGATGAAAAAAATAATACAGTATATATAATTTTTTTTTCTAGCTTACCATGTACTACAAGCCCTGCCATGCTGCCAGTTGTAATCCCACAAGAGACTGCAAAAGATGCAAAATAAGTCTGAGCTTGGTTTCAATATTTAATTGAATATTTGAAATAAAAATGTAATGAAATATATGCAGAGGCGGATTGGACCATCGAAAAAGCGAGAAAGTTCCTGCTGGGTCAGTCTCATGCTCCCCTCTGTCAGGCCGGCTCACATTGCTTGCTAGGCTGGACAGTTGCTTTCGCAATCAGAGTTTAGCTCTGATCGGGCAGCCGCAATAAGCTTTTGCGCATTCGGATTAATGTCTGGTGTCTGTGTGCTTAACTGTGTATGGCCTGGTGTAGGAGTCTGACATAATGTATATTTACAGGGCTCCTGGCTCTGAAGACCAGTGTAGTGATGCTAATGTGGTCTAGCTGCTTCCTGTATACTGTGTACTGCTATTTACTCATGCCTTTTGGCAGTGAAGAGGTTATTACTATTATTACTACTATTTTTATTATGTGCAGTGGTAATTAAATATCATGGGTGCATTCTTATGCACTTTATTATATAAATATATAGTCACAGCTGGGATGCCACATTTATTATTTATTTATTACCAGTTAATTATATAGCGCAGACATATTCCGCAGCACTTTACAGAGCAGAGCCGTAACTAGACATTTTGGTGCCCTGTGCCAGAGAGAGCATTGGCACCCGCCCCCCCATTTTTTAACTAGGGACATAAGATAGTGCACCTGTAAAAAGGGCCATGGCTTTTTTGGGAAGGGTCAGGGAAGCGATAAGGGAGACCAGGAGATGCTGGGGATAAAAGAAGAGGAAGCTACAAGTGAGAATAATAATGAACAGAAAAATTGACAGGCCCAAACAGCCCCCCTGCCCTGCGGTGCCCTGTGCCATGGCACTGGTCACAACCCCCTAGTTATGGCGGTGGATGTGGTGGAGCGATGTTTTTCATCTGATTTATACTGCGCATACATCCCGGTGGTGTTCTTAAAGAGTCGCTGTACTTATTCAGATGCACACATGAAGAAGTGTATTAGAAACGTGTTGGGCATTCCTGGGTAGTTACAGGTGGTTGGCTAATCAGACACAGAGGTAATGCAGTATGGGTGTGTTATTGGAGTGACAGCGGAGTGTTGCTTAAAGCAGGGCTTGACAAATCCCAGGGGCCAGGTCGCCATGGCTACCAGATTTTGCTGCCTGGCTACTAGATTTTGCAGTGAGGGAGGAAGCAGATCCTCATCAGCTCTGGCGGAGATTTGTGCCTATATTATTGCGATGTTCATATCATGCACAGGAATGCATTTGCTGAGTGTCGCCTGCGGTGACTGCTGTGCCTCTGTCCGTCCCGGCCTACACTGACTGCTCCTCTCCATCCTGGCCTGCTCTGATCCCTGCTGTCTGTCCCAGTCTACGCTGATCCTCTTGTATGTCCCGGCTGTCTACTGTCTCCTATCTCCGGCTGCATAGAGCTCTCCGGTAGTAGGGTCTATGCATGGCCAGGGATTGCGGAGCGCTTTCAGAGGGATTGTGGTGTGACCACGAGGGGAGGGGGGTTTTGTTGTACTTTCTGGCACCATTATTTTATGGGAAATGTGGTCCGTTATTACTGGAGGGTGGGGGTGGGGCAGGGGAGCTGTGCAGAGCAGTCAGGGGACCTCCATTTTACTGTATCCATGACCATTTTGTGGACTAGTATAGTGTGTATAACAGTTGCATAACACACAGAGCTGTGCTCCTCACTCACTCCTGTAATTTTTTGGGGTCTGGCTCCTACACTTTCATCCTGGCTCCTAGATTTTCGAAAAATGTGTCAAGCCCTGACTTAAAGTAGTTATGTACAGAGACACTGAATTACTCACATTGGAGGCCTTACTCAGACGGATGTTCTGCACCTAGCATAGGGTTGGTAAAAGTTTCAATGATGCGACCAATGGTGACGTCTAAGGCTGCACAAAGCTTGATTGCAGCATCTGTAGACACTGACAGTGGGCATCTTAGTTCTTGCACATTCTTACGCATGAGGAAAGGGCTTTGTAGCAGCATTAGCAAAAAGGTTGCAGACGCAGCTGAAGCAAAAGACGCAAGGAAGTCCAACTCAGAATTAGGTTCGATGAGGAGTGATCCCGTCCTCCTCAACAGACTCCACCCCCTCAACAGACCACGCCTTCATTAGGGCTGCTTCCAGAATTTTCCCGGGCTGGTTTTCCATCCCAATCCGCCCCTGGTAGGAAGAACAACTAGATTGATAAAACGCAGATTTAGGGCACACAGTGTCTCACATCACTTTCACTACCACCACAATAGTGACCCTAAAGGCCTGACGGTTATGGAAGGTGAACATTTTGGAAATACAAAAAGAGGTGGAAATAGATTCCACAAATTATGTATAGGGGAGTCAGCCTGGATTTTCAATTTAGTTACCTTGAGTAAGAATGGTCTGAATGAAGCCCTGGACTATGTATCTTTTGAATAATATCTTGGTGAGTGGAGAGAGTTGATTTAAAGCAAGCCATCTCTTTGACTGGATGTTTAATGGTCATTGTGAGGGATGTCGGTCGCCACAATTGCCAGTCACATTACAAACAAAGATGATGGGTCCATGGGATTTAATCAGCTATCTAATTGGGAGTTTGATGCTTGACAGTTCACGTCGGTACTGCCGGCTTGGTGCGAGGGACATCGGTCGCCGTGCCCGCCGACAGATCTGATGTACTGCAAACAGTATTCAAGTACATCTATCTATATCTGGGGAAACTATAGTGCCTATATGGATGGTTTCAGCATATTTATTCATTCAGTATATATAACAATTTTTCAATAATAATAATGGGTTAGTTGTAAAACATGGCGAGTTTTCTTCCTAGTTTTTTCTGAATTGTAAGTAGAATATACTTTGGATAACATAAATATGCATGTATACATCGATTTATTCTTAAGATATTGAATAATATAAATTCTATTTTCTGGGTTACTATATGAGCAGATATATGACTATTAAACATATATATTCTCTAAGAACACAATTTGAGGTGATTTCTTGGAATATTTATTAAATTTAATATATCAAATTCACTATTGCGAGCCTAGTAATTGTGTTTACATGTATCTATTGTCACAACTCTCGGAGGGCAAATGGATGCAACCTGTATTTGGGGATTGGTGTGACCTATTTCAGAGGTGTGTAGTCTAATGTGCCGGCGGTGTTCACCAGGGCCCCTCGCAATAGGGTATGGGCTTGGCTGCATCCGACACAGATTGTGGTCCACCAGGTGCTGGTGTACTCTGGATGTAATGGAGAAGATTCTCAGTGTAGTCAACAGGTTGGGTCAGAACCAAACCTACAACAAGGTACCAGAGAGCAGATGTATGCAGGTCACAGAGGATAGCCAAGGTCAGAACCAGATAACCAAATGCAGTACCAGGGATTAGACAGAAGCAATTCAGAAACAAGCCAGGTCAGGAACAGGTTTGCAGAGGCTGATTGCAGGAAGCTGGAATACAGCAGCACACAATCAGGACACAGGAACTGTAGATATAAAGCCAAGAGCAGTGATGGTTTTCTGCACAAAGGAGCCACAGGATATAACTTAACACTAGGAAGTAACTCTTTGCTCTGGCACCAGTGGGAGTTCTCACAGGAAATATGAATCTGCTGCCAGTCCCTGATAGGATGCTGAGGTCATCTGAGGCAAGAGCACTCCCACTGGAAGAATGCTAGCAGCTGACATAGTGCATGATGGTGATGTCAGTGCATGGTTCTCAAACAAGGTCAGGCAGAAATCCTGACCTGCAACAAATGGTAATGTAAGTCACACAATTTGAGCAGACTGACAACTATGTATGTATGTATGTATGTGTATATATATATATATATATATATATATATATATACACACACACACACATACACACACATTATGCGTGTATGTGCATATTTATGCGCGCGGCACCTGCTGAAATGGGGGCGTGGTCTTCGGGAGGGGGTGTGTCGGGAGCATGGCCTCGCATGTCGGGCCTTCGGGAGGGGCGTGGCCTCGCGGCATGAACTCGGCCCGTGTAACAAAAATTATGATACATTAGGTATCAATGGGGTGGTGCCGGCGGGGGGTGCAGGAGGTGCGGGCATGGGCAGTGCGGCTCCCTCACTGACAGGAGCCGAGTGCTGCACTTAATGCTATAGTGCAGCACCCTGCTCCTGTCACTGAGGGGGTCCTGCACCTTGGTGTCACCCCTCGGCGGGTGACACCCGGGTGCAGGCCGCACCCCCTGCACCCGCCTTGTGACGCCACTGCACATATATGTGTTTATGTATGTATACTTAGGAGGAATTATCAAGGAGAACCTCTATTCGTATAGATTCAACATGAGGTTTGTTTGTTAATTGATGTGTAATTTAGATTTTCTGCCACTGAGAATTTAGATACATATGAAGATTTTTTATTTATTCTTTATTTTTAATTGCTGTTTTATAAATATGTGTTATACATTTCAAAATTGAGTATATTTATGTGTGCTTGTCAGAATCCAAATTACACACACAATTCAACAGAGTCAAATATACAGAAAGCAAATAGAAATGCAATTTAATAATAAGTGTAAGGTGTTACTTATTAATTAATTTCACTGGAGGGATATAAGGAGGCAATAGAGATCTGTGAGCCTGATTCAGACCCAGATGCTATGCTGCGCTCGCTCGCATTGAGCGATCTTTAGCAATCTGCGCATGCCTATAATTCGCAATGTGCGTGCGTGAACCAGTCATTGTGATGGCAAAGTGCTCACCCGTAGCCCCTAGACGGGCCGCTATTTTGAGTGACAGATTGTGCCATTTGTGGGAGGTAACAGGGGAGGGTGCTTGTGAACGGGGTTTTGGATGTGCGAACGCAGGTGTGCCCGACCGTCAGAACGGAGTTTAGTGGGTGTGCATAATTAGCAAAGTACCGTCATTAAACACGTGTCTGGGATGTATTTTAGCCTGAACTGCTCACAATGTTGTGGTGGGAAAAGGCTACCACAAGCGCTGCGAGCAGCTCCGATGGCTCTCGATGTTCCCGATTAATCCTACAACTGCCGGAGATGATGTGTGTTGCGAGTGGCAAAGGGGCATCTTTATGCAAGTCCGAGCGCATAGTGCTGCCACTCGCTAATACTTAATACGGCTTTAGGCGAGCGTATGATTTAAATATCCAGCCCCTTTTAGCCAGCGAGCGGCCGCAAATAGCGACCAGGTCTGAATCAGGCCCTGTGTGTCTAGTCTTGAGAAAGTCCTGGTGAAGGATATCGGGACATTCAAACCAAGGTAACTTTGTATCCACAGCTGCACTACTGGGATGCCAGTGTGCACGGAGCATAAGTATACAGCAGTGTATCTATTCCACTCAGCATGTTTCCACACATAATGCATATAAAATAGTGACTGCATTGATTAACCTGATCCACACTCTATTTTGACATCAATCGAGTGGATTTGAAAGAAGCTATCTACAACAATTCAATTGCCTTACATTGCAACATATAGCGCAATGTTTATGTGGCTCGGATTAACCTTTAATAAGAAACAAGTGTTTCAGTTTTACCCTTGATATGCTATTTGCTTTTTATGTGAATTATTTGTTCTTTTTATAAGTGTTTGCTTTTATTGTAATAAAACAGATTAATGATTTATCAAATAATCCTCATTTTTTCCTATTAGGGAGCAGACTCATTGATTTATATTAAACACATTGTGGTCAAATTGTAAATTTCTCAAAACCTGGCGCAGCAATCAATGCATTATTGGATCTGTGACCCTAACCCTCCCCTCTCCCCCCCTAACCCTTCCTTAGGAGTGCCAAACCCTAACCTCCACCCCCTAGTGCCTAACCCCCCTCCCAGTACCCTAACCCTCCTGAGAGGGGGTGCCTAACCCAAACCTCCCCCATGGTGCCTGACCCTAACCCCCCTTCCCTTAGCCTACCCCTAACCTTCCCTGGGGGGGGTCCCTAACCCTAAGTCCCAATGGGGGTCCCTAAACCTAATACCCCCATCCCCGGGATAAGTGTTATAATTACCTGCCACACAACAATCGGGATGGTGGGGGTCGGTCTTACAGCATCGGGATTAAGATAGGCATTGGTATTTTGATGCCTATCTTAAGTCCCATGTCGGGCAGGTAGTGTTGGGATTTAGACCAGTGGCATTGCATCTGCTGGTCTATTAACTACATCCCCTTTCATCTGATGCACTTATACCCCTTTTACACCAGAGCAAAAACCTGGGTTTTTGCTGGGTCTACCCAGGTTGCAGCTCAGTGAAAAAGGGTCCCTGAAAAATAACCTGGGTCAAGTGACCCAGCAATTCAACCCAGGTAGCTACCAGGGTTGGACCCAGGTAATAATGCAGTGTAAACTGTGCAACCCGGGTTATCTGACCTGGATCATGCCTAAAATGAGCGGATTGGTGGTTGTCGAGCATTCACCTCCCACTTTTTATGACCTCACAGGTTTAGCAGGGCAGACCTGAGTTCAGTGTGAACAGGGCTGACCTGGGAGTAACCCAGATCAAAGGTGCAGTGTAAATGGGTTTGACCTGGATCTGACCAGGGTTGGAACCATGTAAAAAAACCCAGGTCGGACCTGGGTTTTTGGTGGAAAAGAGGTATAAGTTTCCTTGGCTGACCCCTGCGTCTACAGTTCTCATTGTTGCTTGAACAGCACATATTGAAACCCCAGTCTGCTTTGAAATCTTTGCCTCTGAGAGACCTTGCTGATGCAGTATATGCATCTTTAAATGGTGTATGACCCATGACATTAAAAGGTCTTCCACAACCTCACCTTTGTAGCAGAGGTTGGCTGTTCCTCACCCAGTTTTAAGCCTCCTACACAGCTGTTTCTGTTAATGACTGTTTCAATCTACATATGAAAATGATGATCATTATTACCTGTTTTGTATGATGGGTAATAAGACACCTGACTAAAATGTACCTAGAAGAATTGATGCTTTTTTGAAGGCAAAGACTGGGCAACCAAATATTGATTTGATTTAGATTTCTCTTCTGTTCATTCACTTTGCATTTTGTTAATTGATAAAAAGAAACTATGAACATTTCTATTTTTTAAAGCATTATTATTTTGCAGCATTTTTTCCACACCTGCCTAAAACTTTTAGAGAGGGAGGGAAAGAAGTCTGCATATGTTAAATTGATAACCTAGGGATGGATTGAAAAAAAAATAACTCCAAGGCTCTAAATGACATTGAAATCCTCTGCTCTCTTTTGGGAACATTGAATCAAAGAAATTAAGGTATAGATTAAAGAAGAGGAGGAAAGGATGGGGGAAAATAGAACCAGGACGAATGAAAATGTGCTGTCTCCTAGATACCATGGCCCTCATTCAGAGCCGCTCGCTATTTGCGGTCGTTCGTTTTCTAAAAAGGTGTGGCTATTCAAATGAACAGTTCGCACTTTGCGGTATGTTCACGCCTCTAAGTCTGAACGAGCGAGCAAAACATGCGAACGTAAATTTGAAAAATACGCCCCCTGGCCGCTCGCACCATACGTCATGTCCGCTATTTATTAGATTAATCGAGTACATCGACCAGGGTATGAACTGCTCGCTATTCTTGTGGTTGGTTTTTTCAACCACTATTTTGCGAGCAGTTCTGAGTTAAAAAAAACCAAGTGACGTGGTCAATGACGCTGCTGGATTAATTATGCACTCCCTTAAAACGCCCGTTTTGACCTTTAAGCACGCCTGCGATCGGATTTCCACTCCCTGTTTTCAAGCCCCTTCCCCTGTTACCACCCACATACACCTCATTCTGTCACTCAAATTAGCAGGCATTCGCTATTTTGCGAGCATATGAATTTCGACCGCACTGACTGGTTCGCGCATGCGTATAACGATCCGTACGCATGCGCAGTTGGGCAAACATCGCTCGGAGAGAATGAGCTGCCGCTTACGAGTGGCTCTGAATCAGGCCCCATGCTCCTAATTTACTGCTGCAGTTTCTAACTACCAGCCCAAGCTCTGACCCAATGAGCTGACCATACTTGAGAACAAAGCATAAATAATCTTTTTATAAACCACTTTATATCAAATACCATTATAAATCAATGTATATGTGTTTACATTTATAATACTTACCATATGCTAAGCATCATATATTTAACCTTTTAAAGTCAACCAAGTGGGCAAACAGTGCAAATATTACTTAATTTACACTTAAAATGTACCAGCTGCAACATAATTTGTATATATGCAAAATACTTTGCAGCTAAACTTTATGCTTATAAATGAAGTAATGTGTGCACTATCTGCTTAGTTAACATTTAAGCATTGAATTACTGGTGATTAGCATATGATAAGTACTGCAAATTCTAATATATATATATATATATATATATATATATATATATATATATATTTTATTTAAAAATAGCTCTCCCTAATTGTAATAGTATATAATTTATACTACCCATTGTGTTCATCAGCAATTATCAATGTCTCTCTATGTGAGGTAGCTGCATCGTTTCATGGCTTTCTGGCTCAGACCATGGTTAATTGCTGCTTGGTCTGGGCTGGAGGGTTCAGGGTTGGGGGGTACTTCTGTGGTACCCCCCCTGGATGTCGAGGAGGAATCTTCTTTGCAAGGAGTGCTGGGGGATTTTCTACAAAAGTTTGCCAAGATGTTGACTGTGAAGAATACAATGTGAGTGAAGCTGATGAGAGCAACGGGAAATGGTTCCCTAAGGTATTTGGTGGAGGTGATTCTTGAGGGATTGATTGGTGTTCAGAGGAGGGAAATATTTGTATCCAAGAAATTCCTTCAATGCATTTTTTGGAGCATGGCGTGTATAGGGATGTGTTGGTGTGCATGGAAAGAGAAATAAGAATCCAGCCATGCATGAGGTGGAAGTTATTCCAGCGCTTTCAGAGGAAAGAGCCCTTACTATACACCTGTATGATCCTTTCACTGATTTGGGGATAACTTGGACTTTTTTGAAGCAGTATTGCAGTCATATACGAGGACGGATCATGCAAAAAAATATATGTGGAATATTCAATGGAAGTTGGAGGTTTTGGGTAAGGTTCCACCTGCAGCCTTCTCAATTGGAGACTTTAGAGGCTACCTCTATTACTACAATCAACCTGACTTTTGTAGAAAATGCAGGAGTTTTGGCCATAGGAAAGAAGACTGCAATAATGAGAAAACTTGCAGAAATTGCCAAAAATCAGGGCATGAGGCAGGAGAGTGCCCTGACCCGAGGAAGTGTGATATTTGTGGTGAAGAGGGTCATTTTGCCCATGACTGCCCTAAAGTGTACGAGGAGACAGAGAAGGGAAAGTCTGCAGAACAGTATGCCTTGATAAATGCAGAAAATTATGAGAAGGAGAAGGAACAGAGGGAGTGTGAGAAAAGAGAAGCAGAGGCAGGTGAGGCCATGGATGACATTACAGCTCAGGTAAATGAGGTCATTGACATGGTTAACACTGAGAGTGTCCCTGGCAAAGAAGAGGTTAATGCCGCTCCACCAGCTGTGGACAAAATTAAGCCCCACCAAATACCTGAAACTCTGGAGCTGGTAAGTGAAGTAGCTCCGCCCCCAGTAACTGACATGTTTTTTTTAATGTGCAGCGGGGAGTCCAAGTGGATTATCCTTGCTGAGTTGCCCGGATAACAGCCCTGTAAGTCCAGTAAGTGAAGTATCTTCATTAGAGACAGTGGAGAGTGCTGAAACTGCAGAGGAGAGAGGAGGGTTGGATCAGCTGTCGGCACAGGGTTCTGTGTTTGATAGCGAATCCGATATGGAATGCAATCAAACACCGGAAGTATTCAGGTCAAAAAGCTGGAGAATAAGGCTTAAAAGGCCCGCATAGAGAGTGAGGAGAAGACAATAAAAGAGAGGTCCTCAATAAGCGTGAGATACTGCTGAAGATACCACCCTTAGGGATAGAAAGAATGACCCCAGCTTAGATCCTGAAAAGCATTAGTCAGCATAGGATCAACCAAAGCAGAAGGATTACAGAGCAGCAGGCTTTTTTGGAGGAAGCTGCTGTAAGGAAAGTCAGTCATTTCGGAAGGGAAGGGGATAAGGGGACTTGAAGGTGCTCCCTGTTGGTTTTTGTCCCATATTCTTTTTTTCTTCTTCGGATATTTTTTTTTTTCCTGAGTGACAGAAGGGAAGAATAAGGGTATAACCCTAACCTCTCTCAATGTGAGGGTTGTTGGCTCTAAGGCAAAAATGACTGCAGTACTGGACTTTTTGGGCAGTTTTGAAGGAGTCATTTTTTGTATACAGGAGTGTGGTTTTGTTAATGCTCCTAAAAAAAGAGGAGTGGAAGTGGGGGGATTCTATTTGGAGTGGGTCTAAAAAGAACAAGAATGATGGGATAGGAGTCTTAGTGAAGGGCAATAATTTCAAAAGAGAGTCTTACACTGTGATAGAGGCGGGAAGATGTGTACTAGTGACATTTAATTACCAGGGTTGGCGGTTTAATCTTTTTAATATATATGCACATGCGGATAAAAATAAAAGGAAAAATTTGTTTGAAAGATTGGAGTTTTTTTTGATTGGAAGGATACCGGCGGTGATTGTTGGTGATATGAATTGTGTGATTGACAGAGGGGTAAAGAGAGGTTTGAATGAGGTGAAGATTGAGGTCACTGGGAATATGTTGAGAAGTATGCTGGTTGATTTTTCACTGATGGATGTGGCGAGATAATGTAGTATAGCGACTTACAGTGCTGACAGAGGTATGATTGTGTCACATTTGGATTATGTGTTTGTATCAAAAGAATTCACGTATGCTAGTTATGGGCAAGAGGGGGTGGGATTCTCAGATCATGATTGTGTTAGGTGTAGAATAGAGTGTAAGGGAGGAGGGAGTTATGGGAGGAGTGTTTGGAAGATGAATGTGATATTCTTGGAAGATAGAGAGGTTAGGAGCCCGTTCCTTGAATGTTACGGAAGATGGAAGTACACTAAGGGTAAGTATGGGTGTGTGTTAGAATGGTGAAATTGGGTGAAAGGTCAGATTGCTAGGTTTTTTAAGAGGAATGGGTACAGAATGGTGAGGATGAGGAGAGAAAAGTTTGAATGGATGAATAAAAGGGTGGCATACTTGTATAAAATGAGAGTGTGGTAGTGATGTGTCGGAGAAATAATTGAAGCAAGAAGAGAGATTAAAAAGAGTATGGAAGAGAAAGGAAGGCAGATAGTGTATAGTGCAAAGGTGGAATGTATGGAGAAGGATGAGAAGTGCAGTAGATTTTTCTTTAAGAAAGTTTGTGGAGGGAGAAAGGATATGGATGTGGGTATTTGAGAGAATGGTGAGGAAATGAGAGGTGAAGAGATGAGGAAGGAGGTAGAGAAATTTTATAGTTGTCTGTATGGTAGAAGAGCTTGTGATGAAAGTATGGAGAGTGAAGTGCTGAGTGTAATTACAGAAAGAGTAGATGAGAGTGATAGTGGTATGCTATGTAGTGAGGTGACTGATAAGGAAGTGAAAGATGCTATGGATAGTATGATGAGGAATAGAACGCCTGAGAAGGATGGGTTGCCAGTGGAATTTTATAGTATGATGTGGGAGATTGTTGGTGAGGATGTTGTGGAAGTGATGAAGTATATATTTGAAAATAAAAGGATGAGTGAAACTATGAAGGAGGGTGTGGTTGTGTTGATTTATAAGAAGGGTGAAAGGAAGTATGTGAAAAACTTGAGACCGATTACGTTGTTGAATGTGGATTATAAGATGTATGCAAAAATTATAGCAAATAGAATGAGAAGAGTGATTGATCAGGTGATTGGTGAAGACCAGGTGTGTGCAGTACCAGAAAGAAGAATAAGTGAGAACTTGATTTTGCTGAGAGATTTGATTGGAGATTGTATGAGTAGGAAGCAGAGAATGTACTTTATGGCATTAGATTTTGAAAAGGCTATTGATAGGGTGTCGCATGCTTTTATGTTGAGAGTATTGGTGAGAATGGTGTTCCCGGGGGAATTTGTGAATAGGATAAGGAGTATGTATGATGGTGTAAGTAGTAGAGTGTTGGTGAATGGTTTATTGAGAGAATGTAAAGATAGAGTCTGGTGTAAGGCAAGGATGTCCATTGTCCCCTATTGTTTTTGTGTGTGTGATAGAACCGCTGTTGTGTATGTTGATAAAGGATAAGGTGATGAGAGGATTGATGATTCCGGGAAGTAAGGGTAGGAGTGTGAAGGTGCTTGGTTATATGGATGATGTTGCGATTGTGGGTGTGAATAGTGCAGCGATTAGTAGGGCAAAATTAATAGTTAGTTTATTTTGTGGAGCATCAGCGTTTAAGGTAAATTGGGAAAAATCTAAAATGAAGGTATTTGGGCAGAGAGAGGAGGAGGATAAAGGGAGTGAATATGTGGATGGTGGTGTAAAAGTGCTAGGTGTTATATTTAATGATGATGTGAAAGGAAGTGAGAGCTGGAGTGAAGTGCAGAAGAAAGTGTGGTGTAAGTTGAGATTCTGGAAGTTGAGGAAGCTGTCGATGAATGGGAAGGTGTTAATTGTTAAAGCAATTATATTGCCAATGTTGTTATATGTGTCTAATGTTTTCCACAATCTAATGTAAGTTTGAGGAAAATTAATAGAATGTTGTTTTTGTTTTTGTGGAGATGTAGGATGGAGCGTTTGAAAAGAGAGTCTGATGAAAGAGAAGACAAATGGAGGAGTGAATTTTCCGAAATGTGTTGAGTCTGATTGAGAAGGAGAGTAAGGCAGCATGTATGGTAAGGTATATGGCTGGATGGATGCTGTGTGGATTGAAGTGGTATGATAGAAAGCTGAATGAGCCAATGGCATTTGAAGTGTGTAAGTGGTATAAGATGATTGAAGTGTTTGTGAGGAAATGGGATCTATTGGGTGTATGCAAGGAAGATTTTAAGAAAAGAAAGAATGGTGAAAATTTTGAGAGGAAGAGAAAGTATGTGTAATATTGAGGGTCTGAGATCTAAAGAGAGTGAGGAAGAAAGGGAGTATGGAATGGTTAAATAACAAACAAAGGGATGTGATATGGATGAGTATGCATGGGGTATTGCCAGTGAGAGAGGTGCAGAAGAAACGTGACTTGGTGAGATCGGATAAATGTCCTAGGAGTGAATGTAATGGATGTGAGTATTATGCATCTGATATGGAATTGTGGATATGCGCAGAAGGTGTGGGAGGGTTATGTAAGGAGTTAGCGGGTGTGCAAACAATGACATGGAAGGTGGCTTTGTTTGGTATGGGTGCAAGTGGAAAAGTTAGTGAGAGAATATTGTGGCTGATAACAGTATGTGTAATGGATTGTTTGTGGGATGTCAGGAATGTGTATGTGTATAAGAAAGAAATGATAGAGGTGAATGATTGTGTAAGGATGGTGTTAGGGAAATTGTACACATGTTATGTATGGGATAAGATGAGGAAGGATGGATGTGATGCAGAGGGTATGTGGAAACACAAAAAATGGAAGCATATAGTTAAATTAAGTTAGATGGTGTGGGTGGAGTTTTGAGTACTTTTAGCAGGTGGTGGTTTGCTTATTTTTGGTTTATTTATGATAATAGGGTTATTTAATTACTGTGTGTGAGTATGCACAAAAGAATAGTGATAAAGTAATATAATGGGGAATTAATTTAAATAATAATGTACGTATTAATATATAGAAAAAAATGACAGTTTAAAAATGAAACCATAAATGATGATTTAAAATCTCCCGTTTTTCGATTGTCATGGTGATTGCTGTCCTAAGGGACATGCGACGGAGTTTTTTTAAACCTGAATGGTTTAAAAAATAAATAAATAAATAAATAAAAGTACCAAATCAGAAGCTCAGGCAGTTGGGGGTCCTTCCCTGTGGAGGGCCTCTACGGTAACGAGAGGGTGAGTTTTCTGTCTGTTCTTTTGCAGATATGGTTGGAATCAGGAATACCTTTCGACTTCAGGTCGATTCGGAGAGGAAGAGTGTGAAGACTGAAATTTATTGTGAAGAAAATCCTGATGGAGATGGCTGGACTGACTTTGGACGATATCTATTTTGTGCAGGATTTCCCCTGCACTGGAGTATATGATATCACTCTTTATGATGACAAGATCTGCTTGCCTATTTTTGAAAAAATTCGGGAGAAAATTTTGGAACTTGATATGGAAGGTATTGAGATCACCCCTCTTTTCTTGAGTTCTGAACACCCGGTAATTGTGCATGTTTCCAATCCCTATACTTCACTGAATCTGGTAAAAGCTTTTTTATCCAGATATTGTGTTACTGTGAGAGGTGGTATACCTCAGAAAAAAGACTTTGAGATTTTCAATGGAAAATATAAGTTTTTGGTGAAGCTGAGGGCAGACCCAAATGAGAAAGGAGGAGTTATGCACCCCCCAGCTAATTTTTCGGTAGGGGGGCATAGGTTTTTTTGTTTTATCCGGGTCAGCCACGTTTTTGCAAATTATGCTATGAGTATGGCCATATGAAAGAAGATTGCTCTAAGGGGAAATGTTGTAGAAATTGCAGAAATGTAGGTCATGAGGCTGGAGCATGCCCACATGTGATGTTTGTGGGATGAGTGGTCACTCTGCCAGAGGGTGCCCTGGTATGAAAGATGAGAGGGTTCCTGAAGAAAAGGAAAGACAGTCTAAGAGTGACAATGAGCCAAAAACTCAGAATGAAGAGGTGAATGTGCAGACAGATTCTGGGAAAAATGAAGTTACTGGTAGTTCAGAGTCTGTGGAAATGGTGGAAGAAGAACCTGCATATGAACCTAAGAAAGGGTTAAAAGTCAGTGCTGAGAAAATCCCTTGGAGTCAGTCTGAGGCAGAGGTGGATGTGGTAAAGAAAATAAAGCATGTGAAATTTGTAAAACAGTCTGAGGAAAGGACATATGTACCAACGTCAGAGCATAGAGAATTTAAAGATGTTCCTGAATTTCAGACTGACCCTTTAAACTTCACAATATACTCTTGAGACAAAGGCTAGAGTCATAAAGAAGACTTGCTTTGCTGAGATTTTGTGGCCTAGAATGTTGCAGCATGGATTTAAAGTTTTTCCTGGACATGAGAGTTTTTTTTGGGTTCCTAACTATTTTGTACCGGATGTATCATGGGGAGACACATTTGAAGATGCCTGTTTTTATATATGTTTTACTTAAAAATGTCTTCTAATGTTGGTTTTCAAAATGGCCCCCAAGCTTTCTGTTGGGGGAGTGATCGTTTGGAGAATGGAGGAAAAAAGAGGGCGGAGTTAAGCAGATTTTTTTTCTTCCATATGATCTCCTTAAGCTTAATAAAGACCACGCTGATGATGGGTATTGAAACCTTGACTGTTTAGGCCATGATTATTTGTTCCTTTTGGAACAGACTGGTTAATACCACACTGAATGGTCTAATGATGAGTTGTTAGATACTTCAAACAGTGGCTGTATCCCTTTTGGGAATGGAGAAGTTATCTTACACCTGAACGGTTTCAAAAAGAAAAAAAAAAAAAAAAAAAAAATACCACACTGAGTGGATTAAAAAAAATAAATTACCAAATCAGAAGCGTAACCTCCAAGCTTTGAGACATAAGAGAACCAGAAGACCCTGAATCTAATGTGCTGTTTGGCTCATTTGTCAGGTGCTCCGTGATGATGGGTCTTTGGCTTTTGTTCGTTGAAGAGAAATGGGGCTTATTTCCACAGCATGCTTTTACACTCTCCTGGGTGATTGGAGCATACATCTATGGCTTCTGTAAAAAATTAAAATAAATATATATATATATATATATATAGGACCTGTGATGTTCTTGAGGTTGCAGTTATGCACTACAGCGCTGTCTAGAACTAAGGCTTCCCTGTATTGGATCATGGTAGATTTTTCCACAGTACCAAGCAAAACCTATTGGCTGCAGCAGTACAGCATCATGCCGTTAGGCCTGAAGTGACCTAGCGGAGTGCTCCAATCATTCAAGAAACTGCAAAAATGCACTGGGCACATGAGCCTCATTTCTCCCCATCAGGTCAGAACCATGAAGCCCATCTTTGACATCCATGGTGCCAAAAGGCTCCTTAGAATACAAGGGTCTGCAGGCTCCCCTCCAACACTAGGCTTGGGAACAAACTCCAACTTTGTTACATCACATTTTTTTTATTTATTTTTTTGAAACCGTTCAGGTGTAAGATAACTTCTCCATTCCCAAAAGGGATACAGCCACTGTTTGAAGTATCTAACAACTCATCATTAGGTTCCATCCACCAAAAGAAAAATTCCAATTACTGTACATCATATTAACTTACCAGAAAAAAAACAACAAACAAAGACAGATCCTTTCCACAAAACTTATCAATAACAAAAACACCAATAAGTACTATCACTGAAATAACACCACCCCTTAAACAAATTATAAACATACTACAAAAAAATCATCCCTAAAACACTAGCATTCCTCCCACCCCAGCTAACTTAAACGAACAATTTCTTTCCATTTCCTATGTTTCCACAACCCCTCTGCATCCTCCCCCCCACCAGCATGCTTATCCCACATATAACATGTGTAAAGTTTCCCCAGTATCATATGAATACATTCCCTTGCATCAATATCATCTCGTCTAAACACATAAATATTCCTAACATCCCACAAAACTTCCGAAACACATACCATAATTAGCCACAGCAACCTTTCATTCACACTACCACACGCACCCAGCCCAAACATAGCCACCTTCCATGACATCACCTGAATCCCAGACAACTCTTTTATCAAACCACCCAAATCCTTCCACACACGCTGTGCATATGAACAATTCCAAAACAAATGGATCACACTCTCAAAACCTCTACACCCTTCCCGTGGACACTCTTCTGACAAAACCAAATGTCTTTTCAACAGCACTTGTCTCACAGACAACACACCATGAAGCTTCATCCATACCACCTCCCTCTGTCTATTATTCAAACCACTCACATTAATCATCTTCCATGTTCTCACACTATCTGTGGAAGTCAAACCATCAATAAGACAAACCTCCTCACGCCCCTTCAACATTTTAATAACATTCTTCCTTTCTCTGAAGTCCTTCACACTCACCCCTAATAAATCAAATTTCCTCACAAACACTTCAATCACACTATACCAATTACACACTCTAAACGCCATTGGCACTGCATTTTCCCTGACACGCCACTTCAAGCCACACATCATCCAACCAGCCATATATTTCATCATATAAGCAGCCTTACTATCAATCTCCATCAATCTCAAAACTTGAGCAATATAATTCAACCCAAAATACACTTCTAAATTTGGAAACCTCATACCTCCATTCTGCCACTCTTTCATCACATGTTCACGTTTCAGACGCTCCATCTTACATCCCCAAAAGAAAAGAAACAGCATTCTATTAATCTTCCTCACACCCCGGGAACCTGGCGGAAACACATTTGCAATATGCAATAACATAGGTAACACCACTGCTTTAATAATTAGAACCTTCCCAAACATAGTCAATTTTCTTAAATTCCAAAAGTTAAGCTTTTTAGCCACTTTCCTCCCTACTTCATCCCAACTTTCCTTACCATTCAGACACTCATCAAAAATAACCCCTAACACCTTTATCCCACCTGACACACACTCCATCTGACTATCCCTTACACTACTGTCCCCAAACCCTTTCACTTTGAACTTGTCCCAATTAACCTTAAAGGCAGATGCCCCACAAAACAACTGTATTAATAATTTTGCTCTGTCCAAAGTAACCTTACTTCCACCCACAACAACCACATCATCCATATAAGCTAGTGTTTTCACACATCTCCCATTACTTCCAGGCACCAAAAAACCTCTAACAACCTTATCCCTACGCAACATACATAACAAGGGCTCAAGCACACAAATGAACATAATAGGAGACAAAGGACAACCCTGACGTACCCCAGATTCAATACTAACATGCTCACTCAAATACCCATTCACCAACAATCTACTACAAGCACCTGCATACAAACATCTAATCTTATTCACAAACTCCCCAGGAAAACCCATCCGCACCAGAACATTAAACATAAATACATGAGACACTCTATCATATGCTTTTTCGAAATCAAGCGCCATCACATACATCTGCTTTCTTACTAGACAATCACCTATCATATCACGCAACAACATTAAATTATCATGCATACGACGTCCTGGGACCGCACATACCTGCTCCTCACCAATCACCTGACTAATAACCACTCTCATACGACATGCTATCAGCTTTGCAAACAACTTATAATCGGAGTTCAATAGTGTAATAGGCCTCCAATTTGCCAAACACCGCCTATCACCTTTTTTATGAATTAAAACAACCACACCTTCTTTCATAGAATCATTCATCTGGCCATTCACAAAAATATAACGCATAACTTCAACCAAATCAACTTTCACAACATCCCACATACTCATATAAAATTCAACAGGCAAACCATCCTTACCAGGAGATTTATTCCTCCCCATGCTCTTCAATACATCTTTCACCTCATCCTCAGACATATCATTCAATAATAAATCACAATCACCCATATTGACTTTTTCACTAACAGCACTCAACACCTCACTCTGCATATCTCCATCACCCACCTTCCATTCATACAATTTCTAATAAAATTTCTCAACCTCAAACATAACATCTTCCGCACCCACTTCCATACCACTATCATCCAATACCACATCCATAGCCTTAGACCCTCCACATATCTTTTTGAAAAAAAACCTGCTACATCTTTCATCCTTCTCCATATGTTCAACTTTCGCACTATGTATAATCTGTCTACCCCTCTCCTCCAACATCTTATTCACCTCAAACCTCACTGCCTTAATATCATCTGCAACCTCTTGCCCCATTTCTCTCATCCTATACAAAAACCACAATCTCTTATTCAACCATTCATACCTATTACGCTTGCGCCGAGCCACAATATGGCCACTTCTTCTGAAAAACACACCCACTTTCATCTTCACCCATTCCCACCAATCAAGCACATTCACAAACTCACTTTTACACATCTGCCATTTAGCATAATTTTTAAAGAAATGTTTTCTAACTTGGTCATCTTCAAGCAACCGTACATTCAGCTTCCACACACCTTTCCCATGCCTCACACCATTCTTACATTCTACCTTACATATCAGACACTCATGATCAGAGTAAGACACACTCACTTGCACAAAACTAACACACTTCAAAACTTTAGTAACAAAAACGTAATCCAAACGAGACTCAATCATTCCTCTATCAGCCTTATAAGTAAATAATGGCTTACCACCAGTACACACACTTGCAGCATCCACTAAATCAAAATCCACAATCATTCTTTTTAACATATTACCAGTCACATCCACCTTACTCGTACAAACGCTCTGCCTTCCCTGCACCTCAATTATACAATTCATGTCACCAATCAAAATAACAGGTGTTTTACCTGGTAAAAAATATACAATCTTTTCAAACAACTCTTTGCGCTCAATCAAATTAACTGGCGCATAAACATTAATGACCCTTAATTTAATCCCTCTAAAACAAATATCAACCAAAATGCAACGACCCTGCTCAATAATGACATAGGATTCAAAGGAAATCTCCCTACTCTGGGCTAATACCCCCACGCCATCATTTCTATTTAATGCAGAACCAGACCATATTGCAGCACCATGTGGCCATTCATCTTGTTTAGGAGCTTCACATATGCCACACTCCTGTAAACAAATTAAATCCCCCCCTTTAGCCCTAATATCTTCCAAAATTGCGGCTCTCCTGGCATTGGACTTAAATACCCTTACATTTTGGGAAATTATAGATATAGACATCGCGCCAGGCAAATTATAAGAAAGCAGCACATTACATCATGACTACATTGCCAACATTCATTTCCCACTACATACATCAATAAAGGATTCAACATCACCAGTGCTCAAAAAAGGCTGAGCAGGCGAATCCCCCTGCACACCACCCTCAGTCTGAATACACTGAGCAGGCTGATCAATAGCTTCCATAGGGACTGTAGCATCAACTGTGCCAGGCAAACACCCAGCAGACTGCATGCCAGTATCTGAGACAGGCTGACCAGCCATCACCACCACCTCCTGGCTGGCTACCTCCATATCACCCTCTTCTACTGGCAGGCCTTCAAAACGATTACTTGTAGTTACTGCAACCTTCACATCCAGCCGTGGGCGCTTTAAAGCGCTACCAGTCGCTACTCCACGATTCCTGTTTACAGAGGTAAAACCATCCAGATCGTCTGAACTCCTAACAGTTGCAGGACTACTTCCACAACCAGACACGGTGTCAAAATCAGATTCGGATTCACTCCAATGACATTGCAAGGATGCTGTAGCATTGCTATCAGAAGGACTTGCTGAGGTGTCTGGAAACTCTGCTATGTTAGCAGTGCCACTCAAAGCAGGAGGGGAGGAACTGACTTGTGAAACAGGGGAGACAACTTGTCCAACAACTGAAGCAGGCACATTGCCTTTCTCAGCCTCCCACACAGTCTTAAACCCATATCTTTCCACCATCTCCACTTTAAACTTAAACTGCCTCTCCTGTTCCAGCAGCTCAGCCTCATTAACAGCAGGTGTTTCAGCATTACTCTCACTCCTGTTAACTATTCCACTCCCAGAATGTGATGGTACATTAAGCTGTTCATGCAGCCTTCTCGTATCCTTAGCCATTTCCTCAGGCCCTTTAGGGCAGCTCCTCATAACATGACCAGTATCCCCACATATGTCACACTTTCGTGCCTGAGGACATTCTGCAGCTTCATGCCCAGGCAAACCACAGTTTCTGCAACATTTTCCCACACTGCAATTTTCCTTAGTATGGCCATACTTAAAGCAACTCCTGCAAAAAAAAGGCTGGTCAGGATAAAACAAGTACCCTCTAGCTCCTCCAATATTAAAGTTCCCAGGAGGGTGCATAACTCCACCAATGCCACTGGGATCCAGTCTCAAGCGTACCCAAAATTTAGTCTTGCCGTTAAATATGCCGACATAATTTTCTAGGCGAATTCCTCCACGAACTGAAGAGCAATACCTGGACAGAAAAGCTCTAATAATGTCTGGCTCCACAAAGGGGTTGTACATGTGCACCGTTAATGGCCTCTCTGCTCCCATAAATAAAGGCAACACCTCAATTCCATGTAATAAAGGGTCTTTTGCAAAGGTTTTAACCCTCTCAAATGCATTCAGGCAGTTCTCAGGATGGCAAAAAGTCACATCATAAATCCCAGTTGAAGGAAACTCTTGAATACAGTAAATCTCCTCCTTACTTACCCCAGCCAGACCAACCAAAATTCTGTCCCATAAAGTACGCAGGGTTCTTCTTTGACCAGTAACCTCCTCAGCATATTTAAAGCGAATGGTATTCTTCAATCCAGACATCCTGGCAGCCTCAAGGACTCCAAACAGCAGTAGGCAATCACAAATCAACGTCCCAGGATCCCCTAGCAAGGAGACCCTGATTCCTTCCAACCAGACCAGATGCAGCAATTACACCACACCTGGTCCTAGCCAAAATGGCCGAGGATCACATCCTGCTACATGACATACAAAAGTAGCCATGTAACATGTGGAAGAAAGGAACAGAAATCACAAATACCATTAGGGGTAGTATAAATCATATGCCATTACAATTAAGGAGACCATTTATTAAAAAAAAATGGCTCCAGGGATCAAGGGTGCTCATGGGTCCCACTAGTATCAGTGAAGGGGGACCTGAAGATTCATTTTTTTCCCCTCAATGGGGGCCATTTTGCTCTGAGGGGATGGGGAGAAATGAGGCCTATGCCCCCAGTGCTTGTTCTGCAATCACATGTCAATACAACCTGCTGCTGCACTCACCTGTTTGCACTTTTGCATTTATAAACACTTCATATGATTCATTAAACAACTGATAAGAAGAGGACTGATCTTTTGGTGTCGCATTGTGTCTCCATGTCTTGTCTCCATTTATCTGCCTCTATTCAGGCCTAATTCTGGGACTAAAGTCAAAGTCCCTGTAAAGTGGATGTATTTGCGGAGGATTGGCTAATTAAATAATGAATATATTCTATTGTTGTGTTATGCTTATCCAACCCCTATGACACTTCTGCAATGCCATTTGGAAATTGTTTATCAGGTCTCCGGTTTTTACTTTTTCGCACCATTGCAGGGGCAACCACATGGATACAACTGTTGGAGGCATGAATTGCTCTCCATTACTTCCAACAACTTGGATATTTGTTACATTTCTATATTGAGGCAAAATATGCTAGAGTTGTTCACATTTACTATTCAGATAATTTCTGTCATATTTTGAAAATATATTTTAGGTGTGTAATGCTTGAATTTTCCTCATTGTTTGACTTTGGACCAACTGGAGGCATTCATTTTCTCCATTTGCAAGAACAAGCAGTGATATGATGAATCTTGAGGTCTTTGTCTCCCTCAAGTGGGCTTCTTCAAGGAAGTGCAATGGTTATAAGCAGCAGTAGATTGTGACATCATAGAAGAATGTTGTTATAGTGGCAGAATCTGCTAGCTGACTATTTACATTCTAATGCCATGGTGACTGCATGGCAGCCACTCCTGAACATTCTGTGGACAGTATGAATATTCCGTAGACTCCTGAACATTCCGTAAACACTGTTAACATTCCAATTAAGGTTCTAGACTGTCTGATTAACTGCTGAGACAAGACATGAAGAAAGAAAGGCTGCCAGTTGGTTTGTGGATGTGGCAGAGGCTTGCAGGAGGCAGTGCATTCACAAATCATGCACCCAGAGAGAAAGAGAGGGAGGGAAAAAAGTCTGCATATGTTCAATTGATAACATAGAGATGAATTGAAAAAAAAGTAATAACTCCAAGGCTCTAAATGACATTGAAATCCTCTGCTCTCTTTTGGTAACATTAAATCAAAGAAATTAAAGTATAGATTAAAAAGGAGAAGGAAAGCATGGGGGAAAATTGAACCAGGCCAAATGAAAAAACATATCGGAGAAAAGGACACAAATACAGGGGTGCATCTGCTATTTGGTTTGGAGTTGCAGTGCTGTCTCCTAGATACCATGCTCCTAATTTACTGCTGCAGTTTCTAACTACCAGCCCAAGCTCTGACCCAATGAGCTGACCATACTTGAGAACAAAGCATAAATAATCTTTTTATAAACCACTTTATATCAAATACCATTATAAATCAATGTATATGTGTTTACATTTATAATACTTACCATATGCTAAGCATCATATATTTAATCTTTTAAAGTCAACTAAGTGGGCAAACAGTGCAAATATTACTTCATTTACACTTAAAATATACCAGCTGCAACATAATTTATATATATGCAAAATACTTTGCAGCTAAACTTTATGCTTATAAATGAAGTAATGTGTGCGCTATCTATCTGCTTAGTTAACACTTAAGCATTGAATTACTGGTGATTAGCATATGATAAGTACTGCAAATTCTAATATATATATATATACATGTATTTATTTTTTATTTAAAAATAGCTCTCCCTAATTGTAATAGTATATGATTTAAACTACCCATTGTGTTCATCAGCAATTATCAATGTCTCTCTATGTGAGGTAGCTGCTTGTGTCTGATAAGTACCAAATCAGAAGCGCAACCCCAAAGCTTTGAGACATAAGAGAGCCTGAAGACCCTGAATCTAAGGTGCACCCTGATGCTCTGTGATGATGGGTCTTTGGCTTTTGTGGCTTAAAGAGAAATGGTGCTTATTTGCACAGCATGCTTTTACACTCTTCTGGGTGATTGGAGCATACATCTATGGCTTCTGTAAAAAAAAAAAAAAAAAAATATTTATATATATATATATATAGGACCTGTGATGTTCTTGTGGTTGTGGTTATGCACTACAGCGCTGTCTAGAACTAAGGCTTCCCTGTATTGGATCATGGTAGATTTTTCCACAGTACCAAACAAAACCTATTGGCTGCAGCAGTACAGCATCATGCCGTTAGGCCTGAAGTAACCTAGGGGAGTGCTCCAATCATTCACGAAACAGCACAAATGCACTGGGCACATGAGCCTCATTTCTCCCTATCAAGTCAGAACCATGAAGCCCATCTTTGACATCCATGGCGCCAAAAGGCTCCTTAGAATACAAGGGTCTGCAGGCTCCCATCCAACACTAGGCTTGGGAACAAACTCCAACTTTGTTACATGACATACAAAAGTAGCCATGTAACATGTGGAAGAAAGGAACAGAAATCACAAATACCATTAGGGGTAGTATAAATCATATGCCATTACAATTAAGGAGACCATTTATTAAAAAAAAATGGCTCCAGGGATCAAGGGTGCTCATGGGTCCCACTAGTATCAGTGAAGGGGGACCTGAAGATTCATTTTTTTCCCCTCAATGGGGGCCATTTTGCTCTGAGGGGATGGGGAGAAATGAGGCCTATGCCCCCAGTGCTTGTTCTGCAATCACATGTCAATACAACCTGCTGCTGCACTCACCTGTTTGCACTTTTGCATTTATAAACACTTCATATGATTCATTAAACAACTGATAAGAAGAGGACTGATCTTTTGGTGTCGCATTGTGTCTCCATGTCTTGTCTCCATTTATCTGCCTCTATTCAGGCCTAATTCTGGGACTAAAGTCAAAGTCCCTGTAAAGTGGATGTATTTGCGGAGGATTGGCTAATTAAATAATGAATATATTCTATTGTTGTGTTATGATTATCCAACCCCTATGACACTTCTGCAATGCCATGTGGAAATTGTTTATCAGGTCTCCGGTTTTTACTTTTTCGCACCATTGCAGGGGCAACCACATGGATACAACTGTTGGAGGCATGAATTGCTCTCCATTACTTCCAACAACTTGGATATTTGTTACATTTCTATATTGAGGCAAAATATGCTAGAGTTGTTCACATTTACTATTCAGATAATTTCTGTCATATTTTGAAAATATATTTTAGGTGTGTAATGCTTGAATTTTCCTCATTGTTTGACTTTGGACCAACTGGAGGCATTCATTTTCTCCATTTGCAAGAACAAGCAGTGATATGATGAATCTTGAGGTCTTTGTCTCCCTCAAGTGGGCTTCTTCAAGGAAGTGCAATGGTTATAAGCAGCAGTAGATTGTGACATCATAGAAGAATGTTGTTATAGTGGCAGAATCTGCTAGCTGACTATTTACATTCTAATGCCATGGTGACTGCATGGCAGCCACTCCTGAACATTCTGTGGACAGTATGAATATTCCGTAGACTCCTGAACATTCCGTAAACACTGTTAACATTCCAATTAAGGTTCTAGACTGTCTGATTAACTGCTGAGACAAGACATGAAGAAAGAAAGGCTGCCAGTTGGTTTGTGGATGTGGCAGAGGCTTGCAGGAGGCAGTGCATTCACAAATCATGCACCCAGAGAGAAAGAGAGGGAGGGAAAAAAGTCTGCATATGTTCAATTGATAACATAGAGATGAATTGAAAAAAAAGTAATAACTCCAAGGCTCTAAATGACATTGAAATCCTCTGCTCTCTTTTGGTAACATTAAATCAAAGAAATTAAAGTATAGATTAAAAAGGAGAAGGAAAGCATGGGGGAAAATTGAACCAGGCCAAATGAAAAAACATATATCGGAGAAAAGGACACAAATACAGGGGTGCATCTGCTGTTTGGTTTGGAGTTGCAGTGCTGTCTCCTAGATACCATGCTCCTAATTTACTGCTGCAGTTTCTAACTACCAGCCCAAGCTCTGACCCAATGAGCTGACCATACTTGAGAACAAAGCATAAATAATCTTTTTATAAACCACTTTATATCAAATACCATTATAAATCAATGTATATGTGTTTACATTTATAATACTTACCATATGCTAAGCATCATATATTTAATCTTTTAAAGTCAACTAAGTGGGCAAACAGTGCAAATATTACTTCATTTACACTTAAAATATACCAGCTGCAACATAATTTATATATATGCAAAATACTTTGCAGCTAAACTTTATGCTTATAAATGAAGTAATGTGTGCGCTATCTATCTGCTTAGTTAACACTTAAGCATTGAATTACTGGTGATTAGCATATGATAAGTACTGCAAATTCTAATATATATATATATACATGTATTTATTTTTTATTTAAAAATAGCTCTCCCTAATTGTAATAGTATATGATTTAAACTACCCATTGTGTTCATCAGCAATTATCAATGTCTCTCTATGTGAGGTAGCTGCTTGTGTCTGATAAGTACCAAATCAGAAGCGCAACCCCAAAGCTTTGAGACATAAGAGAGCCTGAAGACCCTGAATCTAAGGTGCACCCTGATGCTCTGTGATGATGGGTCTTTGGCTTTTGTGGCTTAAAGAGAAATGGTGCTTATTTGCACAGCATGCTTTTACACTCTTCTGGGTGATTGGAGCATACATCTATGGCTTCTGTAAAAAAAAAAAAAAAAAAAAAAAAAAAAAAATATATATATATATATATATATATATATATATATAGGACCTGTGATGTTCTTGTGGTTATGGTTATGCACTACAGCGCTGTCTAGAACTAAGGCTTCCCTGTATTGGATCATGGTAGATTTTTCCACAGTACCAAACAAAACCTATTGGCTGCAGCAGTACAGCATCATGCCGTTAGGCCTGAAGTAACCTAGGGGAGTGCTCCAATCATTCAAGAAACAGCACAAATGCACTGGGCACATGAGCCTCATTTCTCCCCATCAAGTCAGAACCATGAAGCCCATCTTTGACATCCATGGCGCCAAAAGGCTCCTTAGAATACAAGGGTCTGCAGGCTCCCATCCAACACTAGGCTTGGGAACAAACTCCAACTTTGTTACATTTTTTTTTTTTTTTTTTTTTTTTGAAACCGTTCAGGTGTAAGATAACTTCTCCATTCCCAAAAGGGATACAGCCACTGTTTGAAGTATCTAACAACTCATCATTAGGTTTCATCCACCAAAAGAAAAATTCCAATTACTGTACATCATATTAACTTACCAGAAAAAAAAACAACAAACAAAGACATAGATCCTTTCCACAAAACTTATTAATAACAAAAACACCAATAAGTACTATCACTGAAATAACACCACCCCTTAAACAAATTATAAACATACTACAAAAAAATCATCCCTAAAACACTAGCACTCCTCCCACCCCAGCTAACTTAAACAAACAATTTCTTTCCATTTCCTATGTTTCCACAACCCCTCTGCATCCTCCCCCCCACCAGCATGCTTATCCCACATATAACATGTGTAAAGTTTCCCCAGTATCATATGAATACATTCCCTTGCATCAATATCATCTCGTCTAAACACATAAATATTCCTAACATCCCACAAAACTTCCGAAACACATACCATAATTAGCCACAGCAACCTTTCATTCACACTACCACACGCACCCAGCCCAAACATAGCCACCTTCCATGACATCACCTGAATCCCAGACAACTCTTTTATCAAACCACCCAAATCCTTCCACACACGCTGTGCATATGAACAATTCCAAAACAAATGGATCACACTCTCAAAACCTCTACACCCTTCCCGTGGACACTCTTCTGACAAAACCAAATGTCTTTTCAACAGCACTTGTCTCACAGACAACACACCATGAAGCTTCATCCATACCACCTCCCTCTGTCTATTATTCAAACCACTCACATTAATCATCTTCCATGTTCTCACACTATCTGTGGAAGTCAAACCATCAATAAGACAAACCTCCTCACGCCCCTTCAACATTTTAATAACATTCTTCCTTTCTCTGAAGTCCTTCACACTCACCCCTAATAAATCAAATTTCCTCACAAACACTTCAATCACACTATACCAATTACACACTCTAAACGCCATTGGCACTGCATTTTCCCTGACACGCCACTTCAAGCCACACATCATCCAACCAGCCATATATTTCATCATATAAGCAGCCTTACTATCAATCTCCATCAATCTCAAAACTTGAGCAATATAATTCAACCCAAAATACACTTCTAAATTTGGAAACCTCATACCTCCATTCTGCCACTCTTTCATCACATGTTCACGTTTCAGACGCTCCATCTTACATCCCCAAAAGAAAAGAAACAGCATTCTATTAATCTTCCTCACACCCCGGGAACCTGGCGGAAACACATTTGCAATATGCAATAACATAGGTAACACCACTGCTTTAATAATTAGAACCTTCCCAAACATAGTCAATTTTCTTAAATTCCAAAAGTTAAGCTTTTTAGCCACTTTCCTCCCTACTTCATCCCAACTTTCCTTACCATTCAGACACTCATCAAAAATAACCCCTAACACCTTTATCCCACCTGACACACACTCCATCTGACTATCCCTCACACTACTGTCCCCAAACCCTTTCACTTTGGACTTGTCCCAATTAACCTTAAAGGCAGATGCCCCACAAAACAACTGTATTAATAATTTTGCTCTGTCCAAAGTAACCTTACTTCCACCCACAACAACCACATCATCCATATAAGCTAGTGTTTTCACACATCTCCCATTACTTCCAGGCACCAAAAAACCTCTAACAACCTTATCCCTACGCAACATACATAACAAAGGCTCAAGCACACAAATGAACATAATAGGAGACAAAGGACAACCCTGACGTACCCCAGACTCAATACTAACATGCTCACTCAAATACCCATTCACCAACAATCTACTACAAGCACCTGCATACAAACATCTAATCTTATTCACAAACTCCCCAGGAAAACCCATCCGCACCAGAACATTAAACATAAATACATGAGACACTCTATCATATGCTTTTTCGAAATCAAGCGCCATCACATACATCTTCTGCTTTCTTACTAGACAATCACCTATCATATCACGCAACAACATTAAATTATCATGCATACGACGTCCTGGGACCGCACATACCTGCTCCTCACCAATCACCTGACTAATAACCACTCTCATACGACATGCTATCAGCTTTGCAAACAACTTATAATCGGAGTTCAATAGTGTAATAGGCCTCCAATTTGCCAAACACCGCCTATCACCTTTTTTATGAATTAAAACAACCACACCTTCTTTCATAGAATCATTCATCTGGCCATTCACAAAAATATAACGCATGACTTCAACCAAATCAACTTTCACAACATCCCACATACTCATATAAAATTCAACAGGCAAACCATCCTTACCAGGAGATTTATTCCTCCCCATGCTCTTCAATACATCTTTCACCTCATCCTCAGACATATCATTCAATAATAAATCACAATCACCCATATTGACTTTTCCACTAACAGCACTCAACACCTCACTCTGCATATCTCCATCACCCACCTTCCATTCATACAATTTCTTATAAAATTTCTCAACCTCAAACATAACATCTTCCGCACCCACTTCCATACCACGATCATCCAATACCACATCCATAGCCTTAGACCCTCCACATATCTTTTTGAAAAAAAACCTGCTACATCTTTCATCCTTCTCCATATGTTCAACTTTCGCACTATATATAATCTGTCTACCCCTCTCCTCCAACATCTTATTCACCTCAAACCTCACTGCCTTAATATCATCTGCAACCTCTTGCCCCATTTCTCTCATCCTATACAAAAACCACAATCTCTTATTCAACCATTCATACCTATTACGCTTGCGCCGAGCCACAATATGGCCACTTCTTCTGAAAAACACACCCACTTTCATCTTCACCCATTCCCACCAATCAAGCACATTCACAAACTCACTTTTACACATCTGCCATTTAGCATAATTTTTAAAGAAATGTTTTCTAACTTGGTCATCTTCAAGCAACCGTACATTCAGCTTCCACACACCTTTCCCATGCCTCACACCATTCTTACATTCTACCTTACATATCAGACACTCATGATCAGAGTAAGACACACTCACTTGCACAAAACTAACACACTTCAAAACTTTAGTAACAAAAACATAATCCAAACGAGACTCAATCATTCCTCTATCAGCCTTATAAGTAAATAATGGCTTACCACCAGTACACACACTTGCAGCATCCACTAAATCAAAATCCACAATCATTCTTTTTAACATATTACCAGTCACATCCACCTTACTCGTACAAACGCTCTGCCTTCCCTGCACCTCAATTATACAATTCATGTCACCAATCAAAATAACAGGTGTTTTACCTGGTAAAAAATATACAATCTTTTCAAACAACTCTTTGCGCTCAATCAAATTAACTGGCGCATAAACATTAATGACCCTTAATTTAATCCCTCTAAAACAAATATCAACCAAAATGCAACGACCCTGCTCAATAATGACATAGGATTCAAAGGAAATCTCCCTACTCTGGGCTAATACCCCCACGCCATCATTTCTATTTAATGCAGAACCAGACCATATTGCAGCACCATGTGGCCATTCATCTTGTTTAGGAGCTTCACATATGCCACACTCCTGTAAACAAATTAAATCCCCCCCTTTAGCCCTAATATCTTCCAAAATTGCGGCTCTCCTGGCATTGGACTTAAATACCCTTACATTTTGGGAAATTATAGATATAGACATCGCGCCAGGCAAATTATAAGAAAGCAGCACATTACATCATGACTACATTGCCAACATTCATTTCCCACTACATACATCAATAAAGGATTCAACATCACCAGTGCTCAAAAAAGGCTGAGCAGGCGAATCCCCCTGCACACCACCCTCAGTCTGAATACACTGAGCAGGCTGATCAATAGCTTCCATAGGGACTGTAGCATCAACTGTGCCAGGCAAACACCCAGCAGACTGCATGCCAGTATCTGAGACAGGCTGACCAGCCATCACCACCACCTCCTGGCTGGCTACCTCCATATCACCCTCTTCTACTGGCAGGCCTTCAAAACGATTACTTGTAGTTACTGCAACCTTCACATCCAGCCGTGGGCGCTTTAAAGCGCTACCAGTCGCTACTCCACGATTCCTATTTACAGAGGTAAAACCATCCAGATCGTCTGAACTCCTAACAGTTGCAGGACTACTTCCACAACCAGACACGGTGTCAAAATCAGATTCGGATTCACTCCAATGACATTGCAAGGATGCTGTAGCATTGCTATCAGAAGGACTTGCTGAGGTGTCTGGAAACTCTGCTATGTTAGCAGTGCCACTCAAAGCAGGAGGGGAGGAACTGACTTGTGAAACAGGGGAGACAACTTGTCCAACAACTGAAGCAGGCACATTGCCTTTCTCAGCCTCCCACACAGTCTTAAACCCATATCTTTCCACCATCTCCACTTTAAACTTAAACTGCCTCTCCTGTTCCAGCAGCTCAGCCTCATTAACAGCAGGTGTTTCAGCATTACTCTCACTCCTGTTAACTATTCCACTCCCAGAATGTGATGGTACATTAAGCTGTTCATGCAGCCTTCTCGTATCCTTAGCCATTTCCTCAGGCCCTTTAGGGCAGCTCCTCATAACATGACCAGTATCCCCACATATGTCACACTTTCGTGCCTGAGGACATTCTGCAGCTTCATGCCCAGGCAAACCACAGTTTCTGCAACATTTTCCCACACTGCAATTTTCCTTAGTATGGCCATACTTAAAGCAACTCCTGCAAAAAAAAGGCTGGTCAGGATAAAACAAGTACCCTCTAGCTCCTCCAATATTAAAGTTCCCAGGAGGGTGCATAACTCCACCAATGCCACTGGGATCCAGTCTCAAGCGTACCCAAAATTTAGTCTTGCCGTTAAATATGCCGACATAATTTTCTAGGCGAATTCCTCCACGAACTGAAGAGCAATACCTGGACAGAAAAGCTCTAATAATGTCTGGCTCCACAAAGGGGTTGTACATGTGCACCGTTAATGGCCTCTCTGCTCCCATAAATAAAGGCAACACCTCAATTCCATGTAATAAAGGGTCTTTTGCAAAGGTTTTAACCCTCTCAAATGCATTCAGGCAGTTCTCAGGATGGCAAAAAGTCACATCATAAATCCCAGTTGAAGGAAACTCTTGAATACAGTAAATCTCCTCCTTACTTACCCCAGCCAGACCAACCAAAATTCTGTCCCATAAAGTACGCAGGGTTCTTCTTTGACCAGTAACCTCCTCAGCATATTTAAAGCGAATGGTATTCTTCAATCCAGACATCCTGGCAGCCTCAAGGACTCCAAACAGCAGTAGGCAATCACAAATCAACGTCCCAGGATCCCCTAGCAAGGAGACCCTGATTCCTTCCAACCAGACCAGATGCAGCAATTACACCACACCTGGTCCTAGCCAAAATGGCCGAGGATCACATCCTGCTACATGACATACAAAAGTAGCCATGTAACATGTGGAAGAAAGGAACAGAAATCACAAATACCATTAGGGGTAGTATAAATCATATGCCATTACAATTAAGGAGACCATTTATTGAAAAAAAATGGCTCCAGGGATCAAGGGTGCTCATGGGTCCCACTAGTATCGGTGAAGGGGGACCTGAAGATTCATTTTTTTCCCCTCAATGGGGGCCATTTTGCTCTGAGGGGATGGGGAGAAATGAGGCCTATGCCCCCAGTGCTTGTTCTACAATCACATGTCAATACAACCTGCTGCTGCACTCACCTGTTTGCACTTTTGCATTTATAAACACTTCATATGATTCATTAAACAACTGATAAGAAGAGGACTGATCTTTTGGTGTCGCATTGTGCCTCCATGTCTTGTCTCCATTTATCTGCCTCTATTCAGGCCTAATTCTGGGACTAAAGTCAAAGTCCCTGTAAAGTGGATGTATTTGCGGAGGATTGGCTAATTAAATAATGAATATATTCTATTGTGTTATGATTATCCAACCCCTATGACACTTCTGCAATGCCATTTGGAAATTGTTTATCAGGTCTCCGGTTTTGACTTTTTCGCACCATTGCAGGGGCAACCACATGGATACAACTGTTGGAGGCATGAATTGCTCTCCATTACTTCCAACAACTTGGATATTTGTTACATTTCTATATTGAGGCAAAATATGCTAGAGTAGTTCACATTTACTATTCAGATAATTTCTGTCATATTTTGAAAATATATTTTAGGTGTGTAATGCTTGAATTTTCCTCATTGTTTGACTTTGGACCAGCTGGAGGCATTCATTTTCTCCATTTGCAAGAACAAGCAGTGATATGATGAATCTTGAGGTCTTTGTCTCCCTCAAGTGGGCTTCTTCAAGGAAGTGCAATGGTTATAAGCAGCAGTAGATTGTGACATCATAGAAGAATGTTGTTATAGTGGCAGAATCTGCTAGCTGACTGTTTACATTCTAATGCCATGGTGACTGCATGGCAGCCACTCCTGAACATTCTGTGGACAGTATGAATATTCCGTAGACTCCTGAACATTCTGTAAACACTGTTAACATTCCAATTAAGGTTCTAGACTGTCTGATTAACTGCCGAGAGAAGACATGAAGAAAGAAAGGCTGCCAGTTGGTTTGTGGATGTGGCAGAGGCTTGCAGGAGGCAGTGCATTCACAAATCATGCACCCAGAGAGAAAGAGAGGGAGGGAAAAAAGTCTGCATATGTTAAATTGATAACATAGAGATGAATTGAAAAAAAAAGTAATAACTCCAAGGCTCTAAATGACATTGAAATCCTCTGCTCTCTTTTGGTAACATTAAATCAAAGAAATTAAAGTGTAGATTAAAAAGGAGAAGGAAAGCATGGGGGGGAAATTGAACCAGGCCAAATGAAAAAACATATATCGGAGAAAAGGACACAAATACAGGGGTGCATCTGCTGTTTGGTTTGGAGTTGCAGTGCTGTCTCCTAGATACCATGCTCCTAATTTACTGCTGCAGTTTCTAACTACCAGCCCAAGCTCTGACCCAATGAGCTGACCATACTTGAGAACAAAGCATAAATAATCTTTTTATAAACCACTTTATATCAAATACCATTATAAATCAATGTATATGTGTTTACATTTATAATACTTACCATATGCTAAGCATCATATATTTAATCTTTTAAAGTCAACTAAGTGGGCAAACAGTGCAAATATTACTTCATTTACACTTAAAATGTACCAGCTGCAACATAATTTGTATATATGCAAAATACTTTGCAGCTAAACTTTATGCTTATAAATGAAGTAATGTGTGCGCTATCTATCTGCTTAGTTAACATTTAAGCATTGAATTACTGGTAATTAGCATATGATAAGTACTGGAAATTCTAATAAATATATACATGTATTTATTTTTTATTTAAAAATAGCTCTCCCTAATTGTAATAGTATATGATTTAAACTACCCATTGTGTTCATCAGCAATTATCAATGTCTCTCTATGTGAGGTAGCTGCTTGTGTCTGATAAGTACCAAATCAGAAGCGCAGCCCCCAAGCTTTGAGACATAAGAGAGCCTGAAGACCCTGAATCTAAGGTGTACCCTGGTGCTCTGTGATGATGGGTCTTTGGCTTTTGTGGGTTAAAGAGAAATGGTGCTTATTTGCACAGCATGCTTTTACACTCTCCTGGGTGATTGGAGCATCCTTCTATGGCTTCTGTAAAAAACAATAATAATAAAAAAAAAAATAATATATATAAATATATATATATATATATATATATATATATATATATATAGGACCCGTGATGTTCTTGAGGTTGTGGTTATGCACTACAGCGCTGTCTAGAACTAAGGCTTCCCTGTATTGGATCATGGTAGATTTTTCCACAGTACCAAGCAAAACCTATTGGCTGCAGCAGTACAGCATCATGCCGTTAGGCCTGAAGTGACCTAGGGGAGTGCTCCAATCATTCAAGAAACAGCAAAAATGCACTGGGCACATGAGCCTCATTTCTCCCCATCAAGTCAGAACCATGAAGCCCATCTTTGACATCCATGGCGCCAAAAGGCTCCTTAGAATACAAGGGTCTGCAGGCTCCCATCCAACACTAGGCTTGGGAACAAACTCCAACTTTGTTACATCACATACAAAAGTAGCCATGTAACATGTGGAAGAAAGGAACAGAAATCACAAATACCATTAGGGGTAGTATAAATCATATGCCATTACAATTAAGGAGACCATTTATTGAAAAAAAATGGCTCCAGGGATCAAGGGTGCTCATGGGTCCCACTAGTATCGGTGAAGGGGGACCTGAAGATTCATTTTTTTCCCCTCAATGGGGGCCATTTTGCTCTGAGGGGATGGGGAGAAATGAGGCCTATGCCCCCAGTGCTTGTTCTACAATCACATGTCAATACAACCTGCTGCTGCACTCACCTGTTTGCACTTTTGCATTTATAAACACTTCATATGATTCATTAAACAACTGATAAGAAGAGGACTGATCTTTTGGTGTCGCATTGTGCCTCCATGTCTTGTCTCCATTTATCTGCCTCTATTCAGGCCTAATTCTGGGACTAAAGTCAAAGTCCCTGTAAAGTGGATGTATTTGCGGAGGATTGGCTAATTAAATAATGAATATATTCTATTGTTGTGTTATGATTATCCAACCCCTATGACACTTCTGCAATGCCATTTGGAAATTGTTTATCAGGTCTCCGGTTTTGACTTTTTCGCACCATTGCAGGGGCAACCACATGGATACAACTGTTGGAGGCATGAATTGCTCTCCATTACTTCCAACAACTTGGATATTTGTTACATTTCTATATTGAGGCAAAATATGCTAGAGTAGTTCACATTTACTATTCAGATAATTTCTGTCATATTTTGAAAATATATTTTAGGTGTGTAATGCTTGAATTTTCCTCATTGTTTGACTTTGGACCAGCTGGAGGCATTCATTTTCTCCATTTGCAAGAACAAGCAGTGATATGATGAATCTTGAGGTCTTTGTCTCCCTCAAGTGGGCTTCTTCAAGGAAGTGCAATGGTTATAAGCAGCAGTAGATTGTGACATCATAGAAGAATGTTGTTATAGTGGCAGAATCTGCTAGCTGACTGTTTACATTCTAATGCCATGGTGACTGCATGGCAGCCACTCCTGAACATTCTGTGGACAGTATGAATATTCCGTAGACTCCTGAACATTCTGTAAACACTGTTAACATTCCAATTAAGGTTCTAGACTGTCTGATTAACTGCCGAGAGAAGACATGAAGAAAGAAAGGCTGCCAGTTGGTTTGTGGATGTGGCAGAGGCTTGCAGGAGGCAGTGCATTCACAAATCATGCACCCAGAGAGAAAGAGAGGGAGGGAAAAAAGTCTGCATATGTTAAATTGATAACATAGAGATGAATTGAAAAAAAAAGTAATAACTCCAAGGCTCTAAATGACATTGAAATCCTCTGCTCTCTTTTGGTAACATTAAATCAAAGAAATTAAAGTGTAGATTAAAAAGGAGAAGGAAAGCATGGGGGGGAAATTGAACCAGGCCAAATGAAAAAACATATATCGGAGAAAAGGACACAAATACAGGGGTGCATCTGCTGTTTGGTTTGGAGTTGCAGTGCTGTCTCCTAGATACCATGCTCCTAATTTACTGCTGCAGTTTCTAACTACCAGCCCAAGCTCTGACCCAATGAGCTGACCATACTTGAGAACAAAGCATAAATAATCTTTTTATAAACCACTTTATATCAAATACCATTATAAATCAATGTATATGTGTTTACATTTATAATACTTACCATATGCTAAGCATCATATATTTAATCTTTTAAAGTCAACTAAGTGGGCAAACAGTGCAAATATTACTTCATTTACACTTAAAATGTACCAGCTGCAACATAATTTGTATATATGCAAAATACTTTGCAGCTAAACTTTATGCTTATAAATGAAGTAATGTGTGCGCTATCTATCTGCTTAGTTAACATTTAAGCATTGAATTACTGGTAATTAGCATATGATAAGTACTGGAAATTCTAATAAATATATACATGTATTTATTTTTTATTTAAAAATAGCTCTCCCTAATTGTAATAGTATATGATTTAAACTACCCATTGTGTTCATCAGCAATTATCAATGTCTCTCTATGTGAGGTAGCTGCTTGTGTCTGATAAGTACCAAATCAGAAGCGCAGCCCCCAAGCTTTGAGACATAAGAGAGCCTGAAGACCCTGAATCTAAGGTGTACCCTGGTGCTCTGTGATGATGGGTCTTTGGCTTTTGTGGGTTAAAGAGAAATGGTGCTTATTTGCACAGCATGCTTTTACACTCTCCTGGGTGATTGGAGCATCCTTCTATGGCTTCTGTAAAAAACAATAATAATAAAAAAAAAAATAATATATATAAATATATATATATATATATATATATATATATATATATAGGACCCGTGATGTTCTTGAGGTTGTGGTTATGCACTACAGCGCTGTCTAGAACTAAGGCTTCCCTGTATTGGATCATGGTAGATTTTTCCACAGTACCAAGCAAAACCTATTGGCTGCAGCAGTACAGCATCATGCCGTTAGGCCTGAAGTGACCTAGGGGAGTGCTCCAATCATTCAAGAAACAGCAAAAATGCACTGGGCACATGAGCCTCATTTCTCCCCATCAAGTCAGAACCATGAAGCCCATCTTTGACATCCATGGTGCCAAAAGGCTCCTTAGAATACAAGGGTCTGCAGGCTCCCATCCAACACTAGGCTTGGGAACAAACTCCAACTTTGTTACATCACATACAAAAGTAGCCATGTAACATGTGGAAGAAAGGAACAGAAATCACAAATACCATTAGGGGTAGTATAAATCATATGCCATTACAATTAAGGAGACCATTTATTGAAAAAAAATGGCTCCAGGGATCAAGGGTGCTCATGGGTCCCACTAGTATCGGTGAAGGGGGACCTGAAGATTCATTTTTTTCCCCTCAATGGGGGCCATTTTGCTCTGAGGGGATGGGGAGAAATGAGGCCTATGCCCCCAGTGCTTGTTCTACAATCACATGTCAATACAACCTGCTGCTGCACTCACCTGTTTGCACTTTTGCATTTATAAACACTTCATATGATTCATTAAACAACTGATAAGAAGAGGACTGATCTTTTGGTGTCGCATTGTGCCTCCATGTCTTGTCTCCATTTATCTGCCTCTATTCAGGCCTAATTCTGGGACTAAAGTCAAAGTCCCTGTAAAGTGGATGTATTTGCGGAGGATTGGCTAATTAAATAATAAATATATTCTATTGTGTTATGATTATCCAACCCCTATGACACTTCTGCAATGCCATTTGGAAATTGTTTATCAGGTCTCCGGTTTTGACTTTTTCGCACCATTGCAGGGGCAACCACATGGATACAACTGTTGGAGGCATGAATTGCTCTCCATTACTTCCAACAACTTGGATATTTGTTACATTTCTATATTGAGGCAAAATATGCTAGAGTAGTTCACATTTACTATTCAGATAATTTCTGTCATATTTTGAAAATATATTTTAGGTGTGTAATGCTTGAATTTTCCTCATTGTTTGACTTTGGACCAGCTGGAGGCATTCATTTTCTCCATTTGCAAGAACAAGCAGTGATATGATGAATCTTGAGGTCTTTGTCTCCCTCAAGTGGGCTTCTTCAAGGAAGTGCAATGGTTATAAGCAGCAGTAGATTGTGACATCATAGAAGAATGTTGTTATAGTGGCAGAATCTGCTAGCTGACTGTTTACATTCTAATGCCATGGTGACTGCATGGCAGCCACTCCTGAACATTCTGTGGACAGTATGAATATTCCGTAGACTCCTGAACATTCTGTAAACACTGTTAACATTCCAATTAAGGTTCTAGACTGTCTGATTAACTGCCGAGAGAAGACATGAAGAAAGAAAGGCTGCCAGTTGGTTTGTGGATGTGGCAGAGGCTTGCAGGAGGCAGTGCATTCACAAATCATGCACCCAGAGAGAAAGAGAGGGAGGGAAAAAAGTCTGCATATGTTAAATTGATAACATAGAGATGAATTGAAAAAAAAAGTAATAACTCCAAGGCTCTAAATGACATTGAAATCCTCTGCTCTCTTTTGGTAACATTAAATCAAAGAAATTAAAGTGTAGATTAAAAAGGAGAAGGAAAGCATGGGGGGGAAATTGAACCAGGCCAAATGAAAAAACATATATCGGAGAAAAGGACACAAATACAGGGGTGCATCTGCTGTTTGGTTTGGAGTTGCAGTGCTGTCTCCTAGATACCATGCTCCTAATTTACTGCTGCAGTTTCTAACTACCAGCCCAAGCTCTGACCCAATGAGCTGACCATACTTGAGAACAAAGCATAAATAATCTTTTTATAAACCACTTTATATCAAATACCATTATAAATCAATGTATATGTGTTTACATTTATAATACTTACCATATGCTAAGCATCATATATTTAATCTTTTAAAGTCAACTAAGTGGGCAAACAGTGCAAATATTACTTCATTTACACTTAAAATGTACCAGCTGCAACATAATTTGTATATATGCAAAATACTTTGCAGCTAAACTTTATGCTTATAAATGAAGTAATGTGTGCGCTATCTATCTGCTTAGTTAACATTTAAGCATTGAATTACTGGTAATTAGCATATGATAAGTACTGGAAATTCTAATAAATATATACATGTATTTATTTTTTATTTAAAAATAGCTCTCCCTAATTGTAATAGTATATGATTTAAACTACCCATTGTGTTCATCAGCAATTATCAATGTCTCTCTATGTGAGGTAGCTGCTTGTGTCTGATAAGTACCAAATCAGAAGCGCAGCCCCCAAGCTTTGAGACATAAGAGAGCCTGAAGACCCTGAATCTAAGGTGTACCCTGGTGCTCTGTGATGATGGGTCTTTGGCTTTTGTGGGTTAAAGAGAAATGGTGCTTATTTGCACAGCATGCTTTTACACTCTCCTGGGTGATTGGAGCATCCTTCTATGGCTTCTGTAAAAAACAATAATAATAAAAAAAAAAATAATATATATAAATATATATATATATATATATATATATATATATATATATAGGACCCGTGATGTTCTTGAGGTTGTGGTTATGCACTACAGCGCTGTCTAGAACTAAGGCTTCCCTGTATTGGATCATGGTAGATTTTTCCACAGTACCAAGCAAAACCTATTGGCTGCAGCAGTACAGCATCATGCCGTTAGGCCTGAAGTGACCTAGGGGAGTGCTCCAATCATTCAAGAAACAGCAAAAATGCACTGGGCACATGAGCCTCATTTCTCCCCATCAAGTCAGAACCATGAAGCCCATCTTTGACATCCATGGCGCCAAAAGGCTCCTTAGAATACAAGGGTCTGCAGGCTCCCATCCAACACTAGGCTTGGGAACAAACTCCAACTTTGTTACATTTTTTTTTTTTTTTTTTTTGAAACCGTTCAGGTGTAAGATAACTTCTCCATTCCCAAAAGGGATACAGCCACTGTTTGAAGTATCTAACAACTCATCATTAGGTTTCATCCACCAAAAGAAAAATTCCAATTACTGTACATCATATTAACTTACCAGAAAAAAAAACAACAAACAAAGACATAGATCCTTTCCACAAAACTTATTAATAACAAAAACACCAATAAGTACTATCACTGAAATAACACCACCCCTTAAACAAATTATAAACATACTACAAAAAAATCATCCCTAAAACACTAGCACTCCTCCCACCCCAGCTAACTTAAACAAACAATTTCTTTCCATTTCCTATGTTTCCACAACCCCTCTGCATCCTCCCCCCCACCAGCATGCTTATCCCACATATAACATGTGTAAAGTTTCCCCAGTATCATATGAATACATTCCCTTGCATCAATATCATCTCGTCTAAACACATAAATATTCCTAACATCCCACAAAACTTCCGAAACACATACCATAATTAGCCACAGCAACCTTTCATTCACACTACCACACGCACCCAGCCCAAACATAGCCACCTTCCATGACATCACCTGAATCCCAGACAACTCTTTTATCAAACCACCCAAATCCTTCCACACACGCTGTGCATATGAACAATTCCAAAACAAATGGATCACACTCTCAAAACCTCTACACCCTTCCCGTGGACACTCTTCTGACAAAACCAAATGTCTTTTCAACAGCACTTGTCTCACAGACAACACACCATGAAGCTTCATCCATACCACCTCCCTCTGTCTATTATTCAAACCACTCACATTAATCATCTTCCATGTTCTCACACTATCTGTGGAAGTCAAACCATCAATAAGACAAACCTCCTCACGCCCCTTCAACATTTTAATAACATTCTTCCTTTCTCTGAAGTCCTTCACACTCACCCCTAATAAATCAAATTTCCTCACAAACACTTCAATCACACTATACCAATTACACACTCTAAACGCCATTGGCACTGCATTTTCCCTGACACGCCACTTCAAGCCACACATCATCCAACCAGCCATATATTTCATCATATAAGCAGCCTTACTATCAATCTCCATCAATCTCAAAACTTGAGCAATATAATTCAACCCAAAATACACTTCTAAATTTGGAAACCTCATACCTCCATTCTGCCACTCTTTCATCACATGTTCACGTTTCAGACGCTCCATCTTACATCCCCAAAAGAAAAGAAACAGCATTCTATTAATCTTCCTCACACCCCGGGAACCTGGCGGAAACACATTTGCAATATGCAATAACATAGGTAACACCACTGCTTTAATAATTAGAACCTTCCCAAACATAGTCAATTTTCTTAAATTCCAAAAGTTAAGCTTTTTAGCCACTTTCCTCCCTACTTCATCCCAACTTTCCTTACCATTCAGACACTCATCAAAAATAACCCCTAACACCTTTATCCCACCTGACACACACTCCATCTGACTATCCCTCACACTACTGTCCCCAAACCCTTTCACTTTGGACTTGTCCCAATTAACCTTAAAGGCAGATGCCCCACAAAACAACTGTATTAATAATTTTGCTCTGTCCAAAGTAACCTTACTTCCACCCACAACAACCACATCATCCATATAAGCTAGTGTTTTCACACATCTCCCATTACTTCCAGGCACCAAAAAACCTCTAACAACCTTATCCCTACGCAACATACATAACAAAGGCTCAAGCACACAAATGAACATAATAGGAGACAAAGGACAACCCTGACGTACCCCAGACTCAATACTAACATGCTCACTCAAATACCCATTCACCAACAATCTACTACAAGCACCTGCATACAAACATCTAATCTTATTCACAAACTCCCCAGGAAAACCCATCCGCACCAGAACATTAAACATAAATACATGAGACACTCTATCATATGCTTTTTCGAAATCAAGCGCCATCACATACATCTTCTGCTTTCTTACTAGACAATCACCTATCATATCACGCAACAACATTAAATTATCATGCATACGACGTCCTGGGACCGCACATACCTGCTCCTCACCAATCACCTGACTAATAACCACTCTCATACGACATGCTATCAGCTTTGCAAACAACTTATAATCGGAGTTCAATAGTGTAATAGGCCTCCAATTTGCCAAACACCGCCTATCACCTTTTTTATGAATTAAAACAACCACACCTTCTTTCATAGAATCATTCATCTGGCCATTCACAAAAATATAACGCATGACTTCAACCAAATCAACTTTCACAACATCCCACATACTCATATAAAATTCAACAGGCAAACCATCCTTACCAGGAGATTTATTCCTCCCCATGCTCTTCAATACATCTTTCACCTCATCCTCAGACATATCATTCAATAATAAATCACAATCACCCATATTGACTTTTTCACTAACAGCACTCAACACCTCACTCTGCATATCTCCATCACCCACCTTCCATTCATACAATTTCTTATAAAATTTCTCAACCTCAAACATAACATCTTCCGCACCCACTTCCATACCACGATCATCCAATACCACATCCATAGCCTTAGACCCTCCACATATCTTTTTGAAAAAAAACCTGCTACATCTTTCATCCTTCTCCATATGTTCAACTTTCGCACTATATATAATCTGTCTACCCCTCTCCTCCAACATCTTATTCACCTCAAACCTCACTGCCTTAATATCATCTGCAACCTCTTGCCCCATTTCTCTCATCCTATACAAAAACCACAATCTCTTATTCAACCATTCATACCTATTACGCTTGCGCCGAGCCACAATATGGCCACTTCTTCTGAAAAACACACCCACTTTCATCTTCACCCATTCCCACCAATCAAGCACATTCACAAACTCACTTTTACACATCTGCCATTTAGCATAATTTTTAAAGAAATGTTTTCTAACTTGGTCATCTTCAAGCAACCGTACATTCAGCTTCCACACACCTTTCCCATGCCTCACACCATTCTTACATTCTACCTTACATATCAGACACTCATGATCAGAGTAAGACACACTCACTTGCACAAAACTAACACACTTCAAAACTTTAGTAACAAAAACATAATCCAAACGAGACTCAATCATTCCTCTATCAGCCTTATAAGTAAATAATGGCTTACCACCAGTACACACACTTGCAGCATCCACTAAATCAAAATCCACAATCATTCTTTTTAACATATTACCAGTCACATCCACCTTACTCGTACAAACGCTCTGCCTTCCCTGCACCTCAATTATACAATTCATGTCACCAATCAAAATAACAGGTGTTTTACCTGGTAAAAAATATACAATCTTTTCAAACAACTCTTTGCGCTCAATCAAATTAACTGGCGCATAAACATTAATGACCCTTAATTTAATCCCTCTAAAACAAATATCAACCAAAATGCAACGACCCTGCTCAATAATGACATAGGATTCAAAGGAAATCTCCCTACTCTGGGCTAATACCCCCACGCCATCATTTCTATTTAATGCAGAACCAGACCATATTGCAGCACCATGTGGCCATTCATCTTGTTTAGGAGCTTCACATATGCCACACTCCTGTAAACAAATTAAATCCCCCCCTTTAGCCCTAATATCTTCCAAAATTGCGGCTCTCCTGGCATTGGACTTAAATACCCTTACATTTTGGGAAATTATAGATATAGACATCGCGCCAGGCAAATTATAAGAAAGCAGCACATTACATCATGACTACATTGCCAACATTCATTTCCCACTACATACATCAATAAAGGATTCAACATCACCAGTGCTCAAAAAAGGCTGAGCAGGCGAATCCCCCTGCACACCACCCTCAGTCTGAATACACTGAGCAGGCTGATCAATAGCTTCCATAGGGACTGTAGCATCAACTGTGCCAGGCAAACACCCAGCAGACTGCATGCCAGTATCTGAGACAGGCTGACCAGCCATCACCACCACCTCCTGGCTGGCTACCTCCATATCACCCTCTTCTACTGGCAGGCCTTCAAAACGATTACTTGTAGTTACTGCAACCTTCACATCCAGCCGTGGGCGCTTTAAAGCGCTACCAGTCGCTACTCCACGATTCCTATTTACAGAGGTAAAACCATCCAGATCGTCTGAACTCCTAACAGTTGCAGGACTACTTCCACAACCAGACACGGTGTCAAAATCAGATTCGGATTCACTCCAATGACATTGCAAGGATGCTGTAGCATTGCTATCAGAAGGACTTGCTGAGGTGTCTGGAAACTCTGCTATGTTAGCAGTGCCACTCAAAGCAGGAGGGGAGGAACTGACTTGTGAAACAGGGGAGACAACTTGTCCAACAACTGAAGCAGGCACATTGCCTTTCTCAGCCTCCCACACAGTCTTAAACCCATATCTTTCCACCATCTCCACTTTAAACTTAAACTGCCTCTCCTGTTCCAGCAGCTCAGCCTCATTAACAGCAGGTGTTTCAGCATTACTCTCACTCCTGTTAACTATTCCACTCCCAGAATGTGATGGTACATTAAGCTGTTCATGCAGCCTTCTCGTATCCTTAGCCATTTCCTCAGGCCCTTTAGGGCAGCTCCTCATAACATGACCAGTATCCCCACATATGTCACACTTTCGTGCCTGAGGACATTCTGCAGCTTCATGCCCAGGCAAACCACAGTTTCTGCAACATTTTCCCACACTGCAATTTTCCTTAGTATGGCCATACTTAAAGCAACTCCTGCAAAAAAAAGGCTGGTCAGGATAAAACAAGTACCCTCTAGCTCCTCCAATATTAAAGTTCCCAGGAGGGTGCATAACTCCACCAATGCCACTGGGATCCAGTCTCAAGCGTACCCAAAATTTAGTCTTGCCGTTAAATATGCCGACATAATTTTCTAGGCGAATTCCTCCACGAACTGAAGAGCAATACCTGGACAGAAAAGCTCTAATAATGTCTGGCTCCACAAAGGGGTTGTACATGTGCACCGTTAATGGCCTCTCTGCTCCCATAAATAAAGGCAACACCTCAATTCCATGTAATAAAGGGTCTTTTGCAAAGGTTTTAACCCTCTCAAATGCATTCAGGCAGTTCTCAGGATGGCAAAAAGTCACATCATAAATCCCAGTTGAAGGAAACTCTTGAATACAGTAAATCTCCTCCTTACTTACCCCAGCCAGACCAACCAAAATTCTGTCCCATAAAGTACGCAGGGTTCTTCTTTGACCAGTAACCTCCTCAGCATATTTAAAGCGAATGGTATTCTTCAATCCAGACATCCTGGCAGCCTCAAGGACTCCAAACAGCAGTAGGCAATCACAAATCAACGTCCCAGGATCCCCTAGCAAGGAGACCCTGATTCCTTCCAACCAGACCAGATGCAGCAATTACACCACACCTGGTCCTAGCCAAAATGGCCGAGGATCACATCCTGCTACATGACATACAAAAGTAGCCATGTAACATGTGGAAGAAAGGAACAGAAATCACAAATACCATTAGGGGTAGTATAAATCATATGCCATTACAATTAAGGAGACCATTTATTGAAAAAAAATGGCTCCAGGGATCAAGGGTGCTCATGGGTCCCACTAGTATCGGTGAAGGGGGACCTGAAGATTCATTTTTTTCCCCTCAATGGGGGCCATTTTGCTCTGAGGGGATGGGGAGAAATGAGGCCTATGCCCCCAGTGCTTGTTCTACAATCACATGTCAATACAACCTGCTGCTGCACTCACCTGTTTGCACTTTTGCATTTATAAACACTTCATATGATTCATTAAACAACTGATAAGAAGAGGACTGATCTTTTGGTGTCGCATTGTGCCTCCATGTCTTGTCTCCATTTATCTGCCTCTATTCAGGCCTAATTCTGGGACTAAAGTCAAAGTCCCTGTAAAGTGGATGTATTTGCGGAGGATTGGCTAATTAAATAATGAATATATTCTATTGTGTTATGATTATCCAACCCCTATGACACTTCTGCAATGCCATTTGGAAATTGTTTATCAGGTCTCCGGTTTTGACTTTTTCGCACCATTGCAGGGGCAACCACATGGATACAACTGTTGGAGGCATGAATTGCTCTCCATTACTTCCAACAACTTGGATATTTGTTACATTTCTATATTGAGGCAAAATATGCTAGAGTAGTTCACATTTACTATTCAGATAATTTCTGTCATATTTTGAAAATATATTTTAGGTGTGTAATGCTTGAATTTTCCTCATTGTTTGACTTTGGACCAGCTGGAGGCATTCATTTTCTCCATTTGCAAGAACAAGCAGTGATATGATGAATCTTGAGGTCTTTGTCTCCCTCAAGTGGGCTTCTTCAAGGAAGTGCAATGGTTATAAGCAGCAGTAGATTGTGACATCATAGAAGAATGTTGTTATAGTGGCAGAATCTGCTAGCTGACTGTTTACATTCTAATGCCATGGTGACTGCATGGCAGCCACTCCTGAACATTCTGTGGACAGTATGAATATTCCGTAGACTCCTGAACATTCTGTAAACACTGTTAACATTCCAATTAAGGTTCTAGACTGTCTGATTAACTGCCGAGAGAAGACATGAAGAAAGAAAGGCTGCCAGTTGGTTTGTGGATGTGGCAGAGGCTTGCAGGAGGCAGTGCATTCACAAATCATGCACCCAGAGAGAAAGAGAGGGAGGGAAAAAAGTCTGCATATGTTAAATTGATAACATAGAGATGAATTGAAAAAAAAAGTAATAACTCCAAGGCTCTAAATGACATTGAAATCCTCTGCTCTCTTTTGGTAACATTAAATCAAAGAAATTAAAGTGTAGATTAAAAAGGAGAAGGAAAGCATGGGGGGGAAATTGAACCAGGCCAAATGAAAAAACATATATCGGAGAAAAGGACACAAATACAGGGGTGCATCTGCTGTTTGGTTTGGAGTTGCAGTGCTGTCTCCTAGATACCATGCTCCTAATTTACTGCTGCAGTTTCTAACTACCAGCCCAAGCTCTGACCCAATGAGCTGACCATACTTGAGAACAAAGCATAAATAATCTTTTTATAAACCACTTTATATCAAATACCATTATAAATCAATGTATATGTGTTTACATTTATAATACTTACCATATGCTAAGCATCATATATTTAATCTTTTAAAGTCAACTAAGTGGGCAAACAGTGCAAATATTACTTCATTTACACTTAAAATGTACCAGCTGCAACATAATTTGTATATATGCAAAATACTTTGCAGCTAAACTTTATGCTTATAAATGAAGTAATGTGTGCGCTATCTATCTGCTTAGTTAACATTTAAGCATTGAATTGCTGGTAATTAGCATATGATAAGTACTGGAAATTCTAATAAATATATACATGTATTTATTTTTTATTTAAAAATAGCTCTCCCTAATTGTAATAGTATATGATTTAAACTACCCATTGTGTTCATCAGCAATTATCAATGTCTCTCTATGTGAGGTAGCTGCTTGTGTCTGATAAGTACCAAATCAGAAGCGCAGCCCCCAAGCTTTGAGACATAAGAGAGCCTGAAGACCCTGAATCTAAGGTGTACCCTGGTGCTCTGTGATGATGGGTCTTTGGCTTTTGTGGGTTAAAGAGAAATGGTGCTTATTTGCACAGCATGCTTTTACACTCTCCTGGGTGATTGGAGCATCCTTCTATGGCTTCTGTAAAAAACAATAATAATAAAAAAAAAAATAATATATATAAATATATATATATATATATATATATATATATAGGACCCGTGATGTTCTTGAGGTTGTGGTTATGCACTACAGCGCTGTCTAGAACTAAGGCTTCCCTGTATTGGATCATGGTAGATTTTTCCACAGTACCAAGCAAAACCTATTGGCTGCAGCAGTACAGCATCATGCCGTTAGGCCTGAAGTGACCTAGGGGAGTGCTCCAATCATTCAAGAAACAGCAAAAATGCACTGGGCACATGAGCCTCATTTCTCCCCATCAAGTCAGAACCATGAAGCCCATCTTTGACATCCATGGTGCCAAAAGGCTCCTTAGAATACAAGGGTCTGCAGGCTCCCATCCAACACTAGGCTTGGGAACAAACTCCAACTTTGTTACATCACATACAAAAGTAGCCATGTAACATGTGGAAGAAAGGAACAGAAATCACAAATACCATTAGGGGTAGTATAAATCATATGCCATTACAATTAAGGAGACCATTTATTGAAAAAAAATGGCTCCAGGGATCAAGGGTGCTCATGGGTCCCACTAGTATCGGTGAAGGGGGACCTGAAGATTCATTTTTTTCCCCTCAATGGGGGCCATTTTGCTCTGAGGGGATGGGGAGAAATGAGGCCTATGCCCCCAGTGCTTGTTCTACAATCACATGTCAATACAACCTGCTGCTGCACTCACCTGTTTGCACTTTTGCATTTATAAACACTTCATATGATTCATTAAACAACTGATAAGAAGAGGACTGATCTTTTGGTGTCGCATTGTGCCTCCATGTCTTGTCTCCATTTATCTGCCTCTATTCAGGCCTAATTCTGGGACTAAAGTCAAAGTCCCTGTAAAGTGGATGTATTTGCGGAGGATTGGCTAATTAAATAATGAATATATTCTATTGTGTTATGATTATCCAACCCCTATGACACTTCTGCAATGCCATTTGGAAATTGTTTATCAGGTCTCCGGTTTTGACTTTTTCGCACCATTGCAGGGGCAACCACATGGATACAACTGTTGGAGGCATGAATTGCTCTCCATTACTTCCAACAACTTGGATATTTGTTACATTTCTATATTGAGGCAAAATATGCTAGAGTAGTTCACATTTACTATTCAGATAATTTCTGTCATATTTTGAAAATATATTTTAGGTGTGTAATGCTTGAATTTTCCTCATTGTTTGACTTTGGACCAGCTGGAGGCATTCATTTTCTCCATTTGCAAGAACAAGCAGTGATATGATGAATCTTGAGGTCTTTGTCTCCCTCAAGTGGGCTTCTTCAAGGAAGTGCAATGGTTATAAGCAGCAGTAGATTGTGACATCATAGAAGAATGTTGTTATAGTGGCAGAATCTGCTAGCTGACTGTTTACATTCTAATGCCATGGTGACTGCATGGCAGCCACTCCTGAACATTCTGTGGACAGTATGAATATTCCGTAGACTCCTGAACATTCTGTAAACACTGTTAACATTCCAATTAAGGTTCTAGACTGTCTGATTAACTGCCGAGAGAAGACATGAAGAAAGAAAGGCTGCCAGTTGGTTTGTGGATGTGGCAGAGGCTTGCAGGAGGCAGTGCATTCACAAATCATGCACCCAGAGAGAAAGAGAGGGAGGGAAAAAAGTCTGCATATGTTAAATTGATAACATAGAGATGAATTGAAAAAAAAAGTAATAACTCCAAGGCTCTAAATGACATTGAAATCCTCTGCTCTCTTTTGGTAACATTAAATCAAAGAAATTAAAGTGTAGATTAAAAAGGAGAAGGAAAGCATGGGGGGGAAATTGAACCAGGCCAAATGAAAAAACATATATCGGAGAAAAGGACACAAATACAGGGGTGCATCTGCTGTTTGGTTTGGAGTTGCAGTGCTGTCTCCTAGATACCATGCTCCTAATTTACTGCTGCAGTTTCTAACTACCAGCCCAAGCTCTGACCCAATGAGCTGACCATACTTGAGAACAAAGCATAAATAATCTTTTTATAAACCACTTTATATCAAATACCATTATAAATCAATGTATATGTGTTTACATTTATAATACTTACCATATGCTAAGCATCATATATTTAATCTTTTAAAGTCAACTAAGTGGGCAAACAGTGCAAATATTACTTCATTTACACTTAAAATGTACCAGCTGCAACATAATTTGTATATATGCAAAATACTTTGCAGCTAAACTTTATGCTTATAAATGAAGTAATGTGTGCGCTATCTATCTGCTTAGTTAACATTTAAGCATTGAATTGCTGGTAATTAGCATATGATAAGTACTGGAAATTCTAATAAATATATACATGTATTTATTTTTTATTTAAAAATAGCTCTCCCTAATTGTAATAGTATATGATTTAAACTACCCATTGTGTTCATCAGCAATTATCAATGTCTCTCTATGTGAGGTAGCTGCTTGTGTCTGATAAGTACCAAATCAGAAGCGCAGCCCCCAAGCTTTGAGACATAAGAGAGCCTGAAGACCCTGAATCTAAGGTGTACCCTGGTGCTCTGTGATGATGGGTCTTTGGCTTTTGTGGGTTAAAGAGAAATGGTGCTTATTTGCACAGCATGCTTTTACACTCTCCTGGGTGATTGGAGCATCCTTCTATGGCTTCTGTAAAAAACAATAATAATAAAAAAAAAAATAATATATATAAATATATATATATATATATATATATAGGACCCGTGATGTTCTTGAGGTTGTGGTTATGCACTACAGCGCTGTCTAGAACTAAGGCTTCCCTGTATTGGATCATGGTAGATTTTTCCACAGTACCAAGCAAAACCTATTGGCTGCAGCAGTACAGCATCATGCCGTTAGGCCTGAAGTGACCTAGGGGAGTGCTCCAATCATTCAAGAAACAGCAAAAATGCACTGGGCACATGAGCCTCATTTCTCCCCATCAAGTCAGAACCATGAAGCCCATCTTTGACATCCATGGCGCCAAAAGGCTCCTTAGAATACAAGGGTCTGCAGGCTCCCATCCAACACTAGGCTTGGGAACAAACTCCAACTTTGTTACATCACATACAAAAGTAGCCATGTAACATGTGGAAGAAAGGAACAGAAATCACAAATACCATTAGGGGTAGTATAAATCATATGCCATTACAATTAAGGAGACCATTTATTGAAAAAAAATGGCTCCAGGGATCAAGGGTGCTCATGGGTCCCACTAGTATCGGTGAAGGGGGACCTGAAGATTCATTTTTTTCCCCTCAATGGGGGCCATTTTGCTCTGAGGGGATGGGGAGAAATGAGGCCTATGCCCCCAGTGCTTGTTCTACAATCACATGTCAATACAACCTGCTGCTGCACTCACCTGTTTGCACTTTTGCATTTATAAACACTTCATATGATTCATTAAACAACTGATAAGAAGAGGACTGATCTTTTGGTGTCGCATTGTGCCTCCATGTCTTGTCTCCATTTATCTGCCTCTATTCAGGCCTAATTCTGGGACTAAAGTCAAAGTCCCTGTAAAGTGGATGTATTTGCGGAGGATTGGCTAATTAAATAATGAATATATTCTATTGTGTTATGATTATCCAACCCCTATGACACTTCTGCAATGCCATTTGGAAATTGTTTATCAGGTCTCCGGTTTTGACTTTTTCGCACCATTGCAGGGGCAACCACATGGATACAACTGTTGGAGGCATGAATTGCTCTCCATTACTTCCAACAACTTGGATATTTGTTACATTTCTATATTGAGGCAAAATATGCTAGAGTAGTTCACATTTACTATTCAGATAATTTCTGTCATATTTTGAAAATATATTTTAGGTGTGTAATGCTTGAATTTTCCTCATTGTTTGACTTTGGACCAGCTGGAGGCATTCATTTTCTCCATTTGCAAGAACAAGCAGTGATATGATGAATCTTGAGGTCTTTGTCTCCCTCAAGTGGGCTTCTTCAAGGAAGTGCAATGGTTATAAGCAGCAGTAGATTGTGACATCATAGAAGAATGTTGTTATAGTGGCAGAATCTGCTAGCTGACTGTTTACATTCTAATGCCATGGTGACTGCATGGCAGCCACTCCTGAACATTCTGTGGACAGTATGAATATTCCGTAGACTCCTGAACATTCTGTAAACACTGTTAACATTCCAATTAAGGTTCTAGACTGTCTGATTAACTGCCGAGAGAAGACATGAAGAAAGAAAGGCTGCCAGTTGGTTTGTGGATGTGGCAGAGGCTTGCAGGAGGCAGTGCATTCACAAATCATGCACCCAGAGAGAAAGAGAGGGAGGGAAAAAAGTCTGCATATGTTAAATTGATAACATAGAGATGAATTGAAAAAAAAAGTAATAACTCCAAGGCTCTAAATGACATTGAAATCCTCTGCTCTCTTTTGGTAACATTAAATCAAAGAAATTAAAGTGTAGATTAAAAAGGAGAAGGAAAGCATGGGGGGGAAATTGAACCAGGCCAAATGAAAAAACATATATCGGAGAAAAGGACACAAATACAGGGGTGCATCTGCTGTTTGGTTTGGAGTTGCAGTGCTGTCTCCTAGATACCATGCTCCTAATTTACTGCTGCAGTTTCTAACTACCAGCCCAAGCTCTGACCCAATGAGCTGACCATACTTGAGAACAAAGCATAAATAATCTTTTTATAAACCACTTTATATCAAATACCATTATAAATCAATGTATATGTGTTTACATTTATAATACTTACCATATGCTAAGCATCATATATTTAATCTTTTAAAGTCAACTAAGTGGGCAAACAGTGCAAATATTACTTCATTTACACTTAAAATGTACCAGCTGCAACATAATTTGTATATATGCAAAATACTTTGCAGCTAAACTTTATGCTTATAAATGAAGTAATGTGTGCGCTATCTATCTGCTTAGTTAACATTTAAGCATTGAATTGCTGGTAATTAGCATATGATAAGTACTGGAAATTCTAATAAATATATACATGTATTTATTTTTTATTTAAAAATAGCTCTCCCTAATTGTAATAGTATATGATTTAAACTACCCATTGTGTTCATCAGCAATTATCAATGTCTCTCTATGTGAGGTAGCTGCTTGTGTCTGATAAGTACCAAATCAGAAGCGCAGCCCCCAAGCTTTGAGACATAAGAGAGCCTGAAGACCCTGAATCTAAGGTGTACCCTGGTGCTCTGTGATGATGGGTCTTTGGCTTTTGTGGGTTAAAGAGAAATGGTGCTTATTTGCACAGCATGCTTTTACACTCTCCTGGGTGATTGGAGCATCCTTCTATGGCTTCTGTAAAAAACAATAATAAAAAAAAAATAATATATATAAATATATATATATATATATATATATGTATATAGGACCCGTGATGTTCTTGAGGTTGTGGTTATGCACTACAGCGCTGTCTAGAACTAAGGCTTCCCTGTATTGGATCATGGTAGATTTTTCCACAGTACCAAGCAAAACCTATTGGCTGCAGCAGTACAGCATCATGCCGTTAGGCCTGAAGTGACCTAGGGGAGTGCTCCAATCATTCAAGAAACAGCAAAAATGCACTGGGCACATGAGCCTCATTTCTCCCCATCAAGTCAGAACCATGAAGCCCATCTTTGACATCCATGGCGCCAAAAGGCTCCTTAGAATACAAGGGTCTGCAGGCTCCCATCCAACACTAGGCTTGGGAACAAACTCCAACTTTGTTACATCACATACAAAAGTAGCCATGTAACATGTGGAAGAAAGGAACAGAAATCACAAATACCATTAGGGGTAGTATAAATCATATGCCATTACAATTAAGGAGACCATTTATTGAAAAAAAATGGCTCCAGGGATCAAGGGTGCTCATGGGTCCCACTAGTATCGGTGAAGGGGGACCTGAAGATTCATTTTTTTCCCCTCAATGGGGGCCATTTTGCTCTGAGGGGATGGGGAGAAATGAGGCCTATGCCCCCAGTGCTTGTTCTACAATCACATGTCAATACAACCTGCTGCTGCACTCACCTGTTTGCACTTTTGCATTTATAAACACTTCATATGATTCATTAAACAACTGATAAGAAGAGGACTGATCTTTTGGTGTCGCATTGTGCCTCCATGTCTTGTCTCCATTTATCTGCCTCTATTCAGGCCTAATTCTGGGACTAAAGTCAAAGTCCCTGTAAAGTGGATGTATTTGCGGAGGATTGGCTAATTAAATAATGAATATATTCTATTGTGTTATGATTATCCAACCCCTATGACACTTCTGCAATGCCATTTGGAAATTGTTTATCAGGTCTCCGGTTTTGACTTTTTCGCACCATTGCAGGGGCAACCACATGGATACAACTGTTGGAGGCATGAATTGCTCTCCATTACTTCCAACAACTTGGATATTTGTTACATTTCTATATTGAGGCAAAATATGCTAGAGTAGTTCACATTTACTATTCAGATAATTTCTGTCATATTTTGAAAATATATTTTAGGTGTGTAATGCTTGAATTTTCCTCATTGTTTGACTTTGGACCAGCTGGAGGCATTCATTTTCTCCATTTGCAAGAACAAGCAGTGATATGATGAATCTTGAGGTCTTTGTCTCCCTCAAGTGGGCTTCTTCAAGGAAGTGCAATGGTTATAAGCAGCAGTAGATTGTGACATCATAGAAGAATGTTGTTATAGTGGCAGAATCTGCTAGCTGACTGTTTACATTCTAATGCCATGGTGACTGCATGGCAGCCACTCCTGAACATTCTGTGGACAGTATGAATATTCCGTAGACTCCTGAACATTCTGTAAACACTGTTAACATTCCAATTAAGGTTCTAGACTGTCTGATTAACTGCCGAGAGAAGACATGAAGAAAGAAAGGCTGCCAGTTGGTTTGTGGATGTGGCAGAGGCTTGCAGGAGGCAGTGCATTCACAAATCATGCACCCAGAGAGAAAGAGAGGGAGGGAAAAAAGTCTGCATATGTTAAATTGATAACATAGAGATGAATTGAAAAAAAAAGTAATAACTCCAAGGCTCTAAATGACATTGAAATCCTCTGCTCTCTTTTGGTAACATTAAATCAAAGAAATTAAAGTGTAGATTAAAAAGGAGAAGGAAAGCATGGGGGGGAAATTGAACCAGGCCAAATGAAAAAACATATATCGGAGAAAAGGACACAAATACAGGGGTGCATCTGCTGTTTGGTTTGGAGTTGCAGTGCTGTCTCCTAGATACCATGCTCCTAATTTACTGCTGCAGTTTCTAACTACCAGCCCAAGCTCTGACCCAATGAGCTGACCATACTTGAGAACAAAGCATAAATAATCTTTTTATAAACCACTTTATATCAAATACCATTATAAATCAATGTATATGTGTTTACATTTATAATACTTACCATATGCTAAGCATCATATATTTAATCTTTTAAAGTCAACTAAGTGGGCAAACAGTGCAAATATTACTTCATTTACACTTAAAATGTACCAGCTGCAACATAATTTGTATATATGCAAAATACTTTGCAGCTAAACTTTATGCTTATAAATGAAGTAATGTGTGCGCTATCTATCTGCTTAGTTAACATTTAAGCATTGAATTACTGGTAATTAGCATATGATAAGTACTGGAAATTCTAATAAATATATACATGTATTTATTTTTTATTTAAAAATAGCTCTCCCTAATTGTAATAGTATATGATTTAAACTACCCATTGTGTTCATCAGCAATTATCAATGTCTCTCTATGTGAGGTAGCTGCTTGTGTCTGATAAGTACCAAATCAGAAGCGCAGCCCCCAAGCTTTGAGACATAAGAGAGCCTGAAGACCCTGAATCTAAGGTGTACCCTGGTGCTCTGTGATGATGGGTCTTTGGCTTTTGTGGGTTAAAGAGAAATGGTGCTTATTTGCACAGCATGCTTTTACACTCTCCTGGGTGATTGGAGCATCCTTCTATGGCTTCTGTAAAAAACAATAATAATAAAAAAAAAAATAATATATATAAATATATATATATATATATATATATATAGGACCCGTGATGTTCTTGAGGTTGTGGTTATGCACTACAGCGCTGTCTAGAACTAAGGCTTCCCTGTATTGGATCATGGTAGATTTTTCCACAGTACCAAGCAAAACCTATTGGCTGCAGCAGTACAGCATCATGCCGTTAGGCCTGAAGTGACCTAGGGGAGTGCTCCAATCATTCAAGAAACAGCAAAAATGCACTGGGCACATGAGCCTCATTTCTCCCCATCAAGTCAGAACCATGAAGCCCATCTTTGACATCCATGGCGCCAAAAGGCTCCTTAGAATACAAGGGTCTGCAGGCTCCCATCCAACACTAGGCTTGGGAACAAACTCCAACTTTGTTACATTTTTTTTTTTTTTTTTTTTGAAACCGTTCAGGTGTAAGATAACTTCTCCATTCCCAAAAGGGATACAGCCACTGTTTGAAGTATCTAACAACTCATCATTAGGTTTCATCCACCAAAAGAAAAATTCCAATTACTGTACATCATATTAACTTACCAGAAAAAAAAACAACAAACAAAGACATAGATCCTTTCCACAAAACTTATTAATAACAAAAACACCAATAAGTACTATCACTGAAATAACACCACCCCTTAAACAAATTATAAACATACTACAAAAAAATCATCCCTAAAACACTAGCACTCCTCCCACCCCAGCTAACTTAAACAAACAATTTCTTTCCATTTCCTATGTTTCCACAACCCCTCTGCATCCTCCCCCCCACCAGCATGCTTATCCCACATATAACATGTGTAAAGTTTCCCCAGTATCATATGAATACATTCCCTTGCATCAATATCATCTCGTCTAAACACATAAATATTCCTAACATCCCACAAAACTTCCGAAACACATACCATAATTAGCCACAGCAACCTTTCATTCACACTACCACACGCACCCAGCCCAAACATAGCCACCTTCCATGACATCACCTGAATCCCAGACAACTCTTTTATCAAACCACCCAAATCCTTCCACACACGCTGTGCATATGAACAATTCCAAAACAAATGGATCACACTCTCAAAACCTCTACACCCTTCCCGTGGACACTCTTCTGACAAAACCAAATGTCTTTTCAACAGCACTTGTCTCACAGACAACACACCATGAAGCTTCATCCATACCACCTCCCTCTGTCTATTATTCAAACCACTCACATTAATCATCTTCCATGTTCTCACACTATCTGTGGAAGTCAAACCATCAATAAGACAAACCTCCTCACGCCCCTTCAACATTTTAATAACATTCTTCCTTTCTCTGAAGTCCTTCACACTCACCCCTAATAAATCAAATTTCCTCACAAACACTTCAATCACACTATACCAATTACACACTCTAAACGCCATTGGCACTGCATTTTCCCTGACACGCCACTTCAAGCCACACATCATCCAACCAGCCATATATTTCATCATATAAGCAGCCTTACTATCAATCTCCATCAATCTCAAAACTTGAGCAATATAATTCAACCCAAAATACACTTCTAAATTTGGAAACCTCATACCTCCATTCTGCCACTCTTTCATCACATGTTCACGTTTCAGACGCTCCATCTTACATCCCCAAAAGAAAAGAAACAGCATTCTATTAATCTTCCTCACACCCCGGGAACCTGGCGGAAACACATTTGCAATATGCAATAACATAGGTAACACCACTGCTTTAATAATTAGAACCTTCCCAAACATAGTCAATTTTCTTAAATTCCAAAAGTTAAGCTTTTTAGCCACTTTCCTCCCTACTTCATCCCAACTTTCCTTACCATTCAGACACTCATCAAAAATAACCCCTAACACCTTTATCCCACCTGACACACACTCCATCTGACTATCCCTCACACTACTGTCCCCAAACCCTTTCACTTTGGACTTGTCCCAATTAACCTTAAAGGCAGATGCCCCACAAAACAACTGTATTAATAATTTTGCTCTGTCCAAAGTAACCTTACTTCCACCCACAACAACCACATCATCCATATAAGCTAGTGTTTTCACACATCTCCCATTACTTCCAGGCACCAAAAAACCTCTAACAACCTTATCCCTACGCAACATACATAACAAAGGCTCAAGCACACAAATGAACATAATAGGAGACAAAGGACAACCCTGACGTACCCCAGACTCAATACTAACATGCTCACTCAAATACCCATTCACCAACAATCTACTACAAGCACCTGCATACAAACATCTAATCTTATTCACAAACTCCCCAGGAAAACCCATCCGCACCAGAACATTAAACATAAATACATGAGACACTCTATCATATGCTTTTTCGAAATCAAGCGCCATCACATACATCTTCTGCTTTCTTACTAGACAATCACCTATCATATCACGCAACAACATTAAATTATCATGCATACGACGTCCTGGGACCGCACATACCTGCTCCTCACCAATCACCTGACTAATAACCACTCTCATACGACATGCTATCAGCTTTGCAAACAACTTATAATCGGAGTTCAATAGTGTAATAGGCCTCCAATTTGCCAAACACCGCCTATCACCTTTTTTATGAATTAAAACAACCACACCTTCTTTCATAGAATCATTCATCTGGCCATTCACAAAAATATAACGCATGACTTCAACCAAATCAACTTTCACAACATCCCACATACTCATATAAAATTCAACAGGCAAACCATCCTTACCAGGAGATTTATTCCTCCCCATGCTCTTCAATACATCTTTCACCTCATCCTCAGACATATCATTCAATAATAAATCACAATCACCCATATTGACTTTTTCACTAACAGCACTCAACACCTCACTCTGCATATCTCCATCACCCACCTTCCATTCATACAATTTCTTATAAAATTTCTCAACCTCAAACATAACATCTTCCGCACCCACTTCCATACCACGATCATCCAATACCACATCCATAGCCTTAGACCCTCCACATATCTTTTTGAAAAAAAACCTGCTACATCTTTCATCCTTCTCCATATGTTCAACTTTCGCACTATATATAATCTGTCTACCCCTCTCCTCCAACATCTTATTCACCTCAAACCTCACTGCCTTAATATCATCTGCAACCTCTTGCCCCATTTCTCTCATCCTATACAAAAACCACAATCTCTTATTCAACCATTCATACCTATTACGCTTGCGCCGAGCCACAATATGGCCACTTCTTCTGAAAAACACACCCACTTTCATCTTCACCCATTCCCACCAATCAAGCACATTCACAAACTCACTTTTACACATCTGCCATTTAGCATAATTTTTAAAGAAATGTTTTCTAACTTGGTCATCTTCAAGCAACCGTACATTCAGCTTCCACACACCTTTCCCATGCCTCACACCATTCTTACATTCTACCTTACATATCAGACACTCATGATCAGAGTAAGACACACTCACTTGCACAAAACTAACACACTTCAAAACTTTAGTAACAAAAACATAATCCAAACGAGACTCAATCATTCCTCTATCAGCCTTATAAGTAAATAATGGCTTACCACCAGTACACACACTTGCAGCATCCACTAAATCAAAATCCACAATCATTCTTTTTAACATATTACCAGTCACATCCACCTTACTCGTACAAACGCTCTGCCTTCCCTGCACCTCAATTATACAATTCATGTCACCAATCAAAATAACAGGTGTTTTACCTGGTAAAAAATATACAATCTTTTCAAACAACTCTTTGCGCTCAATCAAATTAACTGGCGCATAAACATTAATGACCCTTAATTTAATCCCTCTAAAACAAATATCAACCAAAATGCAACGACCCTGCTCAATAATGACATAGGATTCAAAGGAAATCTCCCTACTCTGGGCTAATACCCCCACGCCATCATTTCTATTTAATGCAGAACCAGACCATATTGCAGCACCATGTGGCCATTCATCTTGTTTAGGAGCTTCACATATGCCACACTCCTGTAAACAAATTAAATCCCCCCCTTTAGCCCTAATATCTTCCAAAATTGCGGCTCTCCTGGCATTGGACTTAAATACCCTTACATTTTGGGAAATTATAGATATAGACATCGCGCCAGGCAAATTATAAGAAAGCAGCACATTACATCATGACTACATTGCCAACATTCATTTCCCACTACATACATCAATAAAGGATTCAACATCACCAGTGCTCAAAAAAGGCTGAGCAGGCGAATCCCCCTGCACACCACCCTCAGTCTGAATACACTGAGCAGGCTGATCAATAGCTTCCATAGGGACTGTAGCATCAACTGTGCCAGGCAAACACCCAGCAGACTGCATGCCAGTATCTGAGACAGGCTGACCAGCCATCACCACCACCTCCTGGCTGGCTACCTCCATATCACCCTCTTCTACTGGCAGGCCTTCAAAACGATTACTTGTAGTTACTGCAACCTTCACATCCAGCCGTGGGCGCTTTAAAGCGCTACCAGTCGCTACTCCACGATTCCTATTTACAGAGGTAAAACCATCCAGATCGTCTGAACTCCTAACAGTTGCAGGACTACTTCCACAACCAGACACGGTGTCAAAATCAGATTCGGATTCACTCCAATGACATTGCAAGGATGCTGTAGCATTGCTATCAGAAGGACTTGCTGAGGTGTCTGGAAACTCTGCTATGTTAGCAGTGCCACTCAAAGCAGGAGGGGAGGAACTGACTTGTGAAACAGGGGAGACAACTTGTCCAACAACTGAAGCAGGCACATTGCCTTTCTCAGCCTCCCACACAGTCTTAAACCCATATCTTTCCACCATCTCCACTTTAAACTTAAACTGCCTCTCCTGTTCCAGCAGCTCAGCCTCATTAACAGCAGGTGTTTCAGCATTACTCTCACTCCTGTTAACTATTCCACTCCCAGAATGTGATGGTACATTAAGCTGTTCATGCAGCCTTCTCGTATCCTTAGCCATTTCCTCAGGCCCTTTAGGGCAGCTCCTCATAACATGACCAGTATCCCCACATATGTCACACTTTCGTGCCTGAGGACATTCTGCAGCTTCATGCCCAGGCAAACCACAGTTTCTGCAACATTTTCCCACACTGCAATTTTCCTTAGTATGGCCATACTTAAAGCAACTCCTGCAAAAAAAAGGCTGGTCAGGATAAAACAAGTACCCTCTAGCTCCTCCAATATTAAAGTTCCCAGGAGGGTGCATAACTCCACCAATGCCACTGGGATCCAGTCTCAAGCGTACCCAAAATTTAGTCTTGCCGTTAAATATGCCGACATAATTTTCTAGGCGAATTCCTCCACGAACTGAAGAGCAATACCTGGACAGAAAAGCTCTAATAATGTCTGGCTCCACAAAGGGGTTGTACATGTGCACCGTTAATGGCCTCTCTGCTCCCATAAATAAAGGCAACACCTCAATTCCATGTAATAAAGGGTCTTTTGCAAAGGTTTTAACCCTCTCAAATGCATTCAGGCAGTTCTCAGGATGGCAAAAAGTCACATCATAAATCCCAGTTGAAGGAAACTCTTGAATACAGTAAATCTCCTCCTTACTTACCCCAGCCAGACCAACCAAAATTCTGTCCCATAAAGTACGCAGGGTTCTTCTTTGACCAGTAACCTCCTCAGCATATTTAAAGCGAATGGTATTCTTCAATCCAGACATCCTGGCAGCCTCAAGGACTCCAAACAGCAGTAGGCAATCACAAATCAACGTCCCAGGATCCCCTAGCAAGGAGACCCTGATTCCTTCCAACCAGACCAGATGCAGCAATTACACCACACCTGGTCCTAGCCAAAATGGCCGAGGATCACATCCTGCTACATGACATACAAAAGTAGCCATGTAACATGTGGAAGAAAGGAACAGAAATCACAAATACCATTAGGGGTAGTATAAATCATATGCCATTACAATTAAGGAGACCATTTATTGAAAAAAAATGGCTCCAGGGATCAAGGGTGCTCATGGGTCCCACTAGTATCGGTGAAGGGGGACCTGAAGATTCATTTTTTTCCCCTCAATGGGGGCCATTTTGCTCTGAGGGGATGGGGAGAAATGAGGCCTATGCCCCCAGTGCTTGTTCTACAATCACATGTCAATACAACCTGCTGCTGCACTCACCTGTTTGCACTTTTGCATTTATAAACACTTCATATGATTCATTAAACAACTGATAAGAAGAGGACTGATCTTTTGGTGTCGCATTGTGCCTCCATGTCTTGTCTCCATTTATCTGCCTCTATTCAGGCCTAATTCTGGGACTAAAGTCAAAGTCCCTGTAAAGTGGATGTATTTGCGGAGGATTGGCTAATTAAATAATGAATATATTCTATTGTGTTATGATTATCCAACCCCTATGACACTTCTGCAATGCCATTTGGAAATTGTTTATCAGGTCTCCGGTTTTGACTTTTTCGCACCATTGCAGGGGCAACCACATGGATACAACTGTTGGAGGCATGAATTGCTCTCCATTACTTCCAACAACTTGGATATTTGTTACATTTCTATATTGAGGCAAAATATGCTAGAGTAGTTCACATTTACTATTCAGATAATTTCTGTCATATTTTGAAAATATATTTTAGGTGTGTAATGCTTGAATTTTCCTCATTGTTTGACTTTGGACCAGCTGGAGGCATTCATTTTCTCCATTTGCAAGAACAAGCAGTGATATGATGAATCTTGAGGTCTTTGTCTCCCTCAAGTGGGCTTCTTCAAGGAAGTGCAATGGTTATAAGCAGCAGTAGATTGTGACATCATAGAAGAATGTTGTTATAGTGGCAGAATCTGCTAGCTGACTGTTTACATTCTAATGCCATGGTGACTGCATGGCAGCCACTCCTGAACATTCTGTGGACAGTATGAATATTCCGTAGACTCCTGAACATTCTGTAAACACTGTTAACATTCCAATTAAGGTTCTAGACTGTCTGATTAACTGCCGAGAGAAGACATGAAGAAAGAAAGGCTGCCAGTTGGTTTGTGGATGTGGCAGAGGCTTGCAGGAGGCAGTGCATTCACAAATCATGCACCCAGAGAGAAAGAGAGGGAGGGAAAAAAGTCTGCATATGTTAAATTGATAACATAGAGATGAATTGAAAAAAAAAGTAATAACTCCAAGGCTCTAAATGACATTGAAATCCTCTGCTCTCTTTTGGTAACATTAAATCAAAGAAATTAAAGTGTAGATTAAAAAGGAGAAGGAAAGCATGGGGGGGAAATTGAACCAGGCCAAATGAAAAAACATATATCGGAGAAAAGGACACAAATACAGGGGTGCATCTGCTGTTTGGTTTGGAGTTGCAGTGCTGTCTCCTAGATACCATGCTCCTAATTTACTGCTGCAGTTTCTAACTACCAGCCCAAGCTCTGACCCAATGAGCTGACCATACTTGAGAACAAAGCATAAATAATCTTTTTATAAACCACTTTATATCAAATACCATTATAAATCAATGTATATGTGTTTACATTTATAATACTTACCATATGCTAAGCATCATATATTTAATCTTTTAAAGTCAACTAAGTGGGCAAACAGTGCAAATATTACTTCATTTACACTTAAAATGTACCAGCTGCAACATAATTTGTATATATGCAAAATACTTTGCAGCTAAACTTTATGCTTATAAATGAAGTAATGTGTGCGCTATCTATCTGCTTAGTTAACATTTAAGCATTGAATTACTGGTAATTAGCATATGATAAGTACTGGAAATTCTAATAAATATATACATGTATTTATTTTTTATTTAAAAATAGCTCTCCCTAATTGTAATAGTATATGATTTAAACTACCCATTGTGTTCATCAGCAATTATCAATGTCTCTCTATGTGAGGTAGCTGCTTGTGTCTGATAAGTACCAAATCAGAAGCGCAGCCCCCAAGCTTTGAGACATAAGAGAGCCTGAAGACCCTGAATCTAAGGTGTACCCTGGTGCTCTGTGATGATGGGTCTTTGGCTTTTGTGGCTTAAAGAGAAATGGTGCTTATTTGCACAGCATGCTTTTACACTCTCCTGGGTGATTGGAGCATCCTTCTATGGCTTCTGTAAAAAACAATAATAATAAAAAAAAAAATAATATATATAAATATATATATATATATATATATATATAGGACCCGTGATGTTCTTGAGGTTGTGGTTATGCACTACAGCGCTGTCTAGAACTAAGGCTTCCCTGTATTGGATCATGGTAGATTTTTCCACAGTACCAAGCAAAACCTATTGGCTGCAGCAGTACAGCATCATGCCGTTAGGCCTGAAGTGACCTAGGGGAGTGCTCCAATCATTCAAGAAACAGCAAAAATGCACTGGGCACATGAGCCTCATTTCTCCCCATCAAGTCAGAACCATGAAGCCCATCTTTGACATCCATGGCGCCAAAAGGCTCCTTAGAATACAAGGGTCTGCAGGCTCCCATCCAACACTAGGCTTGGGAACAAACTCCAACTTTGTTTTTTTTTTTTTTTTTTTTTGAAACCGTTCAGGTGTAAGATAACTTCTCCATTCCCAAAAGGGATACAGCCACTGTTTGAAGTATCTAACAACTCATCATTAGGTTTCATCCACCAAAAGAAAAATTCCAATTACTGTACATCATATTAACTTACCAGAAAAAAAAACAACAAACAAAGACATAGATCCTTTCCACAAAACTTATTAATAACAAAAACACCAATAAGTACTATCACTGAAATAACACCACCCCTTAAACAAATTATAAACATACTACAAAAAAATCATCCCTAAAACACTAGCACTCCTCCCACCCCAGCTAACTTAAACAAACAATTTCTTTCCATTTCCTATGTTTCCACAACCCCTCTGCATCCTCCCCCCCACCAGCATGCTTATCCCACATATAACATGTGTAAAGTTTCCCCAGTATCATATGAATACATTCCCTTGCATCAATATCATCTCGTCTAAACACATAAATATTCCTAACATCCCACAAAACTTCCGAAACACATACCATAATTAGCCACAGCAACCTTTCATTCACACTACCACACGCACCCAGCCCAAACATAGCCACCTTCCATGACATCACCTGAATCCCAGACAACTCTTTTATCAAACCACCCAAATCCTTCCACACACGCTGTGCATATGAACAATTCCAAAACAAATGGATCACACTCTCAAAACCTCTACACCCTTCCCGTGGACACTCTTCTGACAAAACCAAATGTCTTTTCAACAGCACTTGTCTCACAGACAACACACCATGAAGCTTCATCCATACCACCTCCCTCTGTCTATTATTCAAACCACTCACATTAATCATCTTCCATGTTCTCACACTATCTGTGGAAGTCAAACCATCAATAAGACAAACCTCCTCACGCCCCTTCAACATTTTAATAACATTCTTCCTTTCTCTGAAGTCCTTCACACTCACCCCTAATAAATCAAATTTCCTCACAAACACTTCAATCACACTATACCAATTACACACTCTAAACGCCATTGGCACTGCATTTTCCCTGACACGCCACTTCAAGCCACACATCATCCAACCAGCCATATATTTCATCATATAAGCAGCCTTACTATCAATCTCCATCAATCTCAAAACTTGAGCAATATAATTCAACCCAAAATACACTTCTAAATTTGGAAACCTCATACCTCCATTCTGCCACTCTTTCATCACATGTTCACGTTTCAGACGCTCCATCTTACATCCCCAAAAGAAAAGAAACAGCATTCTATTAATCTTCCTCACACCCCGGGAACCTGGCGGAAACACATTTGCAATATGCAATAACATAGGTAACACCACTGCTTTAATAATTAGAACCTTCCCAAACATAGTCAATTTTCTTAAATTCCAAAAGTTAAGCTTTTTAGCCACTTTCCTCCCTACTTCATCCCAACTTTCCTTACCATTCAGACACTCATCAAAAATAACCCCTAACACCTTTATCCCACCTGACACACACTCCATCTGACTATCCCTCACACTACTGTCCCCAAACCCTTTCACTTTGGACTTGTCCCAATTAACCTTAAAGGCAGATGCCCCACAAAACAACTGTATTAATAATTTTGCTCTGTCCAAAGTAACCTTACTTCCACCCACAACAACCACATCATCCATATAAGCTAGTGTTTTCACACATCTCCCATTACTTCCAGGCACCAAAAAACCTCTAACAACCTTATCCCTACGCAACATACATAACAAAGGCTCAAGCACACAAATGAACATAATAGGAGACAAAGGACAACCCTGACGTACCCCAGACTCAATACTAACATGCTCACTCAAATACCCATTCACCAACAATCTACTACAAGCACCTGCATACAAACATCTAATCTTATTCACAAACTCCCCAGGAAAACCCATCCGCACCAGAACATTAAACATAAATACATGAGACACTCTATCATATGCTTTTTCGAAATCAAGCGCCATCACATACATCTTCTGCTTTCTTACTAGACAATCACCTATCATATCACGCAACAACATTAAATTATCATGCATACGACGTCCTGGGACCGCACATACCTGCTCCTCACCAATCACCTGACTAATAACCACTCTCATACGACATGCTATCAGCTTTGCAAACAACTTATAATCGGAGTTCAATAGTGTAATAGGCCTCCAATTTGCCAAACACCGCCTATCACCTTTTTTATGAATTAAAACAACCACACCTTCTTTCATAGAATCATTCATCTGGCCATTCACAAAAATATAACGCATGACTTCAACCAAATCAACTTTCACAACATCCCACATACTCATATAAAATTCAACAGGCAAACCATCCTTACCAGGAGATTTATTCCTCCCCATGCTCTTCAATACATCTTTCACCTCATCCTCAGACATATCATTCAATAATAAATCACAATCACCCATATTGACTTTTTCACTAACAGCACTCAACACCTCACTCTGCATATCTCCATCACCCACCTTCCATTCATACAATTTCTTATAAAATTTCTCAACCTCAAACATAACATCTTCCGCACCCACTTCCATACCACGATCATCCAATACCACATCCATAGCCTTAGACCCTCCACATATCTTTTTGAAAAAAAACCTGCTACATCTTTCATCCTTCTCCATATGTTCAACTTTCGCACTATATATAATCTGTCTACCCCTCTCCTCCAACATCTTATTCACCTCAAACCTCACTGCCTTAATATCATCTGCAACCTCTTGCCCCATTTCTCTCATCCTATACAAAAACCACAATCTCTTATTCAACCATTCATACCTATTACGCTTGCGCCGAGCCACAATATGGCCACTTCTTCTGAAAAACACACCCACTTTCATCTTCACCCATTCCCACCAATCAAGCACATTCACAAACTCACTTTTACACATCTGCCATTTAGCATAATTTTTAAAGAAATGTTTTCTAACTTGGTCATCTTCAAGCAACCGTACATTCAGCTTCCACACACCTTTCCCATGCCTCACACCATTCTTACATTCTACCTTACATATCAGACACTCATGATCAGAGTAAGACACACTCACTTGCACAAAACTAACACACTTCAAAACTTTAGTAACAAAAACATAATCCAAACGAGACTCAATCATTCCTCTATCAGCCTTATAAGTAAATAATGGCTTACCACCAGTACACACACTTGCAGCATCCACTAAATCAAAATCCACAATCATTCTTTTTAACATATTACCAGTCACATCCACCTTACTCGTACAAACGCTCTGCCTTCCCTGCACCTCAATTATACAATTCATGTCACCAATCAAAATAACAGGTGTTTTACCTGGTAAAAAATATACAATCTTTTCAAACAACTCTTTGCGCTCAATCAAATTAACTGGCGCATAAACATTAATGACCCTTAATTTAATCCCTCTAAAACAAATATCAACCAAAATGCAACGACCCTGCTCAATAATGACATAGGATTCAAAGGAAATCTCCCTACTCTGGGCTAATACCCCCACGCCATCATTTCTATTTAATGCAGAACCAGACCATATTGCAGCACCATGTGGCCATTCATCTTGTTTAGGAGCTTCACATATGCCACACTCCTGTAAACAAATTAAATCCCCCCCTTTAGCCCTAATATCTTCCAAAATTGCGGCTCTCCTGGCATTGGACTTAAATACCCTTACATTTTGGGAAATTATAGATATAGACATCGCGCCAGGCAAATTATAAGAAAGCAGCACATTACATCATGACTACATTGCCAACATTCATTTCCCACTACATACATCAATAAAGGATTCAACATCACCAGTGCTCAAAAAAGGCTGAGCAGGCGAATCCCCCTGCACACCACCCTCAGTCTGAATACACTGAGCAGGCTGATCAATAGCTTCCATAGGGACTGTAGCATCAACTGTGCCAGGCAAACACCCAGCAGACTGCATGCCAGTATCTGAGACAGGCTGACCAGCCATCACCACCACCTCCTGGCTGGCTACCTCCATATCACCCTCTTCTACTGGCAGGCCTTCAAAACGATTACTTGTAGTTACTGCAACCTTCACATCCAGCCGTGGGCGCTTTAAAGCGCTACCAGTCGCTACTCCACGATTCCTATTTACAGAGGTAAAACCATCCAGATCGTCTGAACTCCTAACAGTTGCAGGACTACTTCCACAACCAGACACGGTGTCAAAATCAGATTCGGATTCACTCCAATGACATTGCAAGGATGCTGTAGCATTGCTATCAGAAGGACTTGCTGAGGTGTCTGGAAACTCTGCTATGTTAGCAGTGCCACTCAAAGCAGGAGGGGAGGAACTGACTTGTGAAACAGGGGAGACAACTTGTCCAACAACTGAAGCAGGCACATTGCCTTTCTCAGCCTCCCACACAGTCTTAAACCCATATCTTTCCACCATCTCCACTTTAAACTTAAACTGCCTCTCCTGTTCCAGCAGCTCAGCCTCATTAACAGCAGGTGTTTCAGCATTACTCTCACTCCTGTTAACTATTCCACTCCCAGAATGTGATGGTACATTAAGCTGTTCATGCAGCCTTCTCGTATCCTTAGCCATTTCCTCAGGCCCTTTAGGGCAGCTCCTCATAACATGACCAGTATCCCCACATATGTCACACTTTCGTGCCTGAGGACATTCTGCAGCTTCATGCCCAGGCAAACCACAGTTTCTGCAACATTTTCCCACACTGCAATTTTCCTTAGTATGGCCATACTTAAAGCAACTCCTGCAAAAAAAAGGCTGGTCAGGATAAAACAAGTACCCTCTAGCTCCTCCAATATTAAAGTTCCCAGGAGGGTGCATAACTCCACCAATGCCACTGGGATCCAGTCTCAAGCGTACCCAAAATTTAGTCTTGCCGTTAAATATGCCGACATAATTTTCTAGGCGAATTCCTCCACGAACTGAAGAGCAATACCTGGACAGAAAAGCTCTAATAATGTCTGGCTCCACAAAGGGGTTGTACATGTGCACCGTTAATGGCCTCTCTGCTCCCATAAATAAAGGCAACACCTCAATTCCATGTAATAAAGGGTCTTTTGCAAAGGTTTTAACCCTCTCAAATGCATTCAGGCAGTTCTCAGGATGGCAAAAAGTCACATCATAAATCCCAGTTGAAGGAAACTCTTGAATACAGTAAATCTCCTCCTTACTTACCCCAGCCAGACCAACCAAAATTCTGTCCCATAAAGTACGCAGGGTTCTTCTTTGACCAGTAACCTCCTCAGCATATTTAAAGCGAATGGTATTCTTCAATCCAGACATCCTGGCAGCCTCAAGGACTCCAAACAGCAGTAGGCAATCACAAATCAACGTCCCAGGATCCCCTAGCAAGGAGACCCTGATTCCTTCCAACCAGACCAGATGCAGCAATTACACCACACCTGGTCCTAGCCAAAATGGCCGAGGATCACATCCTGCTACATGACATACAAAAGTAGCCATGTAACATGTGGAAGAAAGGAACAGAAATCACAAATACCATTAGGGGTAGTATAAATCATATGCCATTACAATTAAGGAGACCATTTATTGAAAAAAAATGGCTCCAGGGATCAAGGGTGCTCATGGGTCCCACTAGTATCGGTGAAGGGGGACCTGAAGATTCATTTTTTTCCCCTCAATGGGGGCCATTTTGCTCTGAGGGGATGGGGAGAAATGAGGCCTATGCCCCCAGTGCTTGTTCTACAATCACATGTCAATACAACCTGCTGCTGCACTCACCTGTTTGCACTTTTGCATTTATAAACACTTCATATGATTCATTAAACAACTGATAAGAAGAGGACTGATCTTTTGGTGTCGCATTGTGCCTCCATGTCTTGTCTCCATTTATCTGCCTCTATTCAGGCCTAATTCTGGGACTAAAGTCAAAGTCCCTGTAAAGTGGATGTATTTGCGGAGGATTGGCTAATTAAATAATGAATATATTCTATTGTGTTATGATTATCCAACCCCTATGACACTTCTGCAATGCCATTTGGAAATTGTTTATCAGGTCTCCGGTTTTGACTTTTTCGCACCATTGCAGGGGCAACCACATGGATACAACTGTTGGAGGCATGAATTGCTCTCCATTACTTCCAACAACTTGGATATTTGTTACATTTCTATATTGAGGCAAAATATGCTAGAGTAGTTCACATTTACTATTCAGATAATTTCTGTCATATTTTGAAAATATATTTTAGGTGTGTAATGCTTGAATTTTCCTCATTGTTTGACTTTGGACCAGCTGGAGGCATTCATTTTCTCCATTTGCAAGAACAAGCAGTGATATGATGAATCTTGAGGTCTTTGTCTCCCTCAAGTGGGCTTCTTCAAGGAAGTGCAATGGTTATAAGCAGCAGTAGATTGTGACATCATAGAAGAATGTTGTTATAGTGGCAGAATCTGCTAGCTGACTGTTTACATTCTAATGCCATGGTGACTGCATGGCAGCCACTCCTGAACATTCTGTGGACAGTATGAATATTCCGTAGACTCCTGAACATTCTGTAAACACTGTTAACATTCCAATTAAGGTTCTAGACTGTCTGATTAACTGCCGAGAGAAGACATGAAGAAAGAAAGGCTGCCAGTTGGTTTGTGGATGTGGCAGAGGCTTGCAGGAGGCAGTGCATTCACAAATCATGCACCCAGAGAGAAAGAGAGGGAGGGAAAAAAGTCTGCATATGTTAAATTGATAACATAGAGATGAATTGAAAAAAAAAGTAATAACTCCAAGGCTCTAAATGACATTGAAATCCTCTGCTCTCTTTTGGTAACATTAAATCAAAGAAATTAAAGTGTAGATTAAAAAGGAGAAGGAAAGCATGGGGGGGAAATTGAACCAGGCCAAATGAAAAAACATATATCGGAGAAAAGGACACAAATACAGGGGTGCATCTGCTGTTTGGTTTGGAGTTGCAGTGCTGTCTCCTAGATACCATGCTCCTAATTTACTGCTGCAGTTTCTAACTACCAGCCCAAGCTCTGACCCAATGAGCTGACCATACTTGAGAACAAAGCATAAATAATCTTTTTATAAACCACTTTATATCAAATACCATTATAAATCAATGTATATGTGTTTACATTTATAATACTTACCATATGCTAAGCATCATATATTTAATCTTTTAAAGTCAACTAAGTGGGCAAACAGTGCAAATATTACTTCATTTACACTTAAAATGTACCAGCTGCAACATAATTTGTATATATGCAAAATACTTTGCAGCTAAACTTTATGCTTATAAATGAAGTAATGTGTGCGCTATCTATCTGCTTAGTTAACATTTAAGCATTGAATTACTGGTAATTAGCATATGATAAGTACTGGAAATTCTAATAAATATATACATGTATTTATTTTTTATTTAAAAATAGCTCTCCCTAATTGTAATAGTATATGATTTAAACTACCCATTGTGTTCATCAGCAATTATCAATGTCTCTCTATGTGAGGTAGCTGCTTGTGTCTGATAAGTACCAAATCAGAAGCGCAGCCCCCAAGCTTTGAGACATAAGAGAGCCTGAAGACCCTGAATCTAAGGTGTACCCTGGTGCTCTGTGATGATGGGTCTTTGGCTTTTGTGGGTTAAAGAGAAATGGTGCTTATTTGCACAGCATGCTTTTACACTCTCCTGGGTGATTGGAGCATCCTTCTATGGCTTCTGTAAAAAACAATAATAATAAAAAAAAAAATAATATATATAAATATATATATATATATATAGGACCCGTGATGTTCTTGAGGTTGTGGTTATGCACTACAGCGCTGTCTAGAACTAAGGCTTCCCTGTATTGGATCATGGTAGATTTTTCCACAGTACCAAGCAAAACCTATTGGCTGCAGCAGTACAGCATCATGCCGTTAGGCCTGAAGTGACCTAGGGGAGTGCTCCAATCATTCAAGAAACAGCAAAAATGCACTGGGCACATGAGCCTCATTTCTCCCCATCAAGTCAGAACCATGAAGCCCATCTTTGACATCCATGGCGCCAAAAGGCTCCTTAGAATACAAGGGTCTGCAGGCTCCCATCCAACACTAGGCTTGGGAACAAACTCCAACTTTGTTACATCACATACAAAAGTAGCCATGTAACATGTGGAAGAAAGGAACAGAAATCACAAATACCATTAGGGGTAGTATAAATCATATGCCATTACAATTAAGGAGACCATTTATTGAAAAAAAATGGCTCCAGGGATCAAGGGTGCTCATGGGTCCCACTAGTATCGGTGAAGGGGGACCTGAAGATTCATTTTTTTCCCCTCAATGGGGGCCATTTTGCTCTGAGGGGATGGGGAGAAATGAGGCCTATGCCCCCAGTGCTTGTTCTACAATCACATGTCAATACAACCTGCTGCTGCACTCACCTGTTTGCACTTTTGCATTTATAAACACTTCATATGATTCATTAAACAACTGATAAGAAGAGGACTGATCTTTTGGTGTCGCATTGTGCCTCCATGTCTTGTCTCCATTTATCTGCCTCTATTCAGGCCTAATTCTGGGACTAAAGTCAAAGTCCCTGTAAAGTGGATGTATTTGCGGAGGATTGGCTAATTAAATAATGAATATATTCTATTGTGTTATGATTATCCAACCCCTATGACACTTCTGCAATGCCATTTGGAAATTGTTTATCAGGTCTCCGGTTTTGACTTTTTCGCACCATTGCAGGGGCAACCACATGGATACAACTGTTGGAGGCATGAATTGCTCTCCATTACTTCCAACAACTTGGATATTTGTTACATTTCTATATTGAGGCAAAATATGCTAGAGTAGTTCACATTTACTATTCAGATAATTTCTGTCATATTTTGAAAATATATTTTAGGTGTGTAATGCTTGAATTTTCCTCATTGTTTGACTTTGGACCAGCTGGAGGCATTCATTTTCTCCATTTGCAAGAACAAGCAGTGATATGATGAATCTTGAGGTCTTTGTCTCCCTCAAGTGGGCTTCTTCAAGGAAGTGCAATGGTTATAAGCAGCAGTAGATTGTGACATCATAGAAGAATGTTGTTATAGTGGCAGAATCTGCTAGCTGACTGTTTACATTCTAATGCCATGGTGACTGCATGGCAGCCACTCCTGAACATTCTGTGGACAGTATGAATATTCCGTAGACTCCTGAACATTCTGTAAACACTGTTAACATTCCAATTAAGGTTCTAGACTGTCTGATTAACTGCCGAGAGAAGACATGAAGAAAGAAAGGCTGCCAGTTGGTTTGTGGATGTGGCAGAGGCTTGCAGGAGGCAGTGCATTCACAAATCATGCACCCAGAGAGAAAGAGAGGGAGGGAAAAAAGTCTGCATATGTTAAATTGATAACATAGAGATGAATTGAAAAAAAAAGTAATAACTCCAAGGCTCTAAATGACATTGAAATCCTCTGCTCTCTTTTGGTAACATTAAATCAAAGAAATTAAAGTGTAGATTAAAAAGGAGAAGGAAAGCATGGGGGGGAAATTGAACCAGGCCAAATGAAAAAACATATATCGGAGAAAAGGACACAAATACAGGGGTGCATCTGCTGTTTGGTTTGGAGTTGCAGTGCTGTCTCCTAGATACCATGCTCCTAATTTACTGCTGCAGTTTCTAACTACCAGCCCAAGCTCTGACCCAATGAGCTGACCATACTTGAGAACAAAGCATAAATAATCTTTTTATAAACCACTTTATATCAAATACCATTATAAATCAATGTATATGTGTTTACATTTATAATACTTACCATATGCTAAGCATCATATATTTAATCTTTTAAAGTCAACTAAGTGGGCAAACAGTGCAAATATTACTTCATTTACACTTAAAATGTACCAGCTGCAACATAATTTGTATATATGCAAAATACTTTGCAGCTAAACTTTATGCTTATAAATGAAGTAATGTGTGCGCTATCTATCTGCTTAGTTAACATTTAAGCATTGAATTACTGGTAATTAGCATATGATAAGTACTGGAAATTCTAATAAATATATACATGTATTTATTTTTTATTTAAAAATAGCTCTCCCTAATTGTAATAGTATATGATTTAAACTACCCATTGTGTTCATCAGCAATTATCAATGTCTCTCTATGTGAGGTAGCTGCTTGTGTCTGATAAGTACCAAATCAGAAGCGCAGCCCCCAAGCTTTGAGACATAAGAGAGCCTGAAGACCCTGAATCTAAGGTGTACCCTGGTGCTCTGTGATGATGGGTCTTTGGCTTTTGTGGCTTAAAGAGAAATGGTGCTTATTTGCACAGCATGCTTTTACACTCTCCTGGGTGATTGGAGCATCCTTCTATGGCTTCTGTAAAAAACAATAATAATAAAAAAAAAAATAATATATATAAATATATATATATATATATATATATATAGGACCCGTGATGTTCTTGAGGTTGTGGTTATGCACTACAGCGCTGTCTAGAACTAAGGCTTCCCTGTATTGGATCATGGTAGATTTTTCCACAGTACCAAGCAAAACCTATTGGCTGCAGCAGTACAGCATCATGCCGTTAGGCCTGAAGTGACCTAGGGGAGTGCTCCAATCATTCAAGAAACAGCAAAAATGCACTGGGCACATGAGCCTCATTTCTCCCCATCAAGTCAGAACCATGAAGCCCATCTTTGACATCCATGGCGCCAAAAGGCTCCTTAGAATACAAGGGTCTGCAGGCTCCCATCCAACACTAGGCTTGGGAACAAACTCCAACTTTGTTTTTTTTTTTTTTTTTTTTGAAACCGTTCAGGTGTAAGATAACTTCTCCATTCCCAAAAGGGATACAGCCACTGTTTGAAGTATCTAACAACTCATCATTAGGTTTCATCCACCAAAAGAAAAATTCCAATTACTGTACATCATATTAACTTACCAGAAAAAAAAACAACAAACAAAGACATAGATCCTTTCCACAAAACTTATTAATAACAAAAACACCAATAAGTACTATCACTGAAATAACACCACCCCTTAAACAAATTATAAACATACTACAAAAAAATCATCCCTAAAACACTAGCACTCCTCCCACCCCAGCTAACTTAAACAAACAATTTCTTTCCATTTCCTATGTTTCCACAACCCCTCTGCATCCTCCCCCCCACCAGCATGCTTATCCCACATATAACATGTGTAAAGTTTCCCCAGTATCATATGAATACATTCCCTTGCATCAATATCATCTCGTCTAAACACATAAATATTCCTAACATCCCACAAAACTTCCGAAACACATACCATAATTAGCCACAGCAACCTTTCATTCACACTACCACACGCACCCAGCCCAAACATAGCCACCTTCCATGACATCACCTGAATCCCAGACAACTCTTTTATCAAACCACCCAAATCCTTCCACACACGCTGTGCATATGAACAATTCCAAAACAAATGGATCACACTCTCAAAACCTCTACACCCTTCCCGTGGACACTCTTCTGACAAAACCAAATGTCTTTTCAACAGCACTTGTCTCACAGACAACACACCATGAAGCTTCATCCATACCACCTCCCTCTGTCTATTATTCAAACCACTCACATTAATCATCTTCCATGTTCTCACACTATCTGTGGAAGTCAAACCATCAATAAGACAAACCTCCTCACGCCCCTTCAACATTTTAATAACATTCTTCCTTTCTCTGAAGTCCTTCACACTCACCCCTAATAAATCAAATTTCCTCACAAACACTTCAATCACACTATACCAATTACACACTCTAAACGCCATTGGCACTGCATTTTCCCTGACACGCCACTTCAAGCCACACATCATCCAACCAGCCATATATTTCATCATATAAGCAGCCTTACTATCAATCTCCATCAATCTCAAAACTTGAGCAATATAATTCAACCCAAAATACACTTCTAAATTTGGAAACCTCATACCTCCATTCTGCCACTCTTTCATCACATGTTCACGTTTCAGACGCTCCATCTTACATCCCCAAAAGAAAAGAAACAGCATTCTATTAATCTTCCTCACACCCCGGGAACCTGGCGGAAACACATTTGCAATATGCAATAACATAGGTAACACCACTGCTTTAATAATTAGAACCTTCCCAAACATAGTCAATTTTCTTAAATTCCAAAAGTTAAGCTTTTTAGCCACTTTCCTCCCTACTTCATCCCAACTTTCCTTACCATTCAGACACTCATCAAAAATAACCCCTAACACCTTTATCCCACCTGACACACACTCCATCTGACTATCCCTCACACTACTGTCCCCAAACCCTTTCACTTTGGACTTGTCCCAATTAACCTTAAAGGCAGATGCCCCACAAAACAACTGTATTAATAATTTTGCTCTGTCCAAAGTAACCTTACTTCCACCCACAACAACCACATCATCCATATAAGCTAGTGTTTTCACACATCTCCCATTACTTCCAGGCACCAAAAAACCTCTAACAACCTTATCCCTACGCAACATACATAACAAAGGCTCAAGCACACAAATGAACATAATAGGAGACAAAGGACAACCCTGACGTACCCCAGACTCAATACTAACATGCTCACTCAAATACCCATTCACCAACAATCTACTACAAGCACCTGCATACAAACATCTAATCTTATTCACAAACTCCCCAGGAAAACCCATCCGCACCAGAACATTAAACATAAATACATGAGACACTCTATCATATGCTTTTTCGAAATCAAGCGCCATCACATACATCTTCTGCTTTCTTACTAGACAATCACCTATCATATCACGCAACAACATTAAATTATCATGCATACGACGTCCTGGGACCGCACATACCTGCTCCTCACCAATCACCTGACTAATAACCACTCTCATACGACATGCTATCAGCTTTGCAAACAACTTATAATCGGAGTTCAATAGTGTAATAGGCCTCCAATTTGACAAACACCGCCTATCACCTTTTTTATGAATTAAAACAACCACACCTTCTTTCATAGAATCATTCATCTGGCCATTCACAAAAATATAACGCATGACTTCAACCAAATCAACTTTCACAACATCCCACATACTCATATAAAATTCAACAGGCAAACCATCCTTACCAGGAGATTTATTCCTCCCCATGCTCTTCAATACATCTTTCACCTCATCCTCAGACATATCATTCAATAATAAATCACAATCACCCATATTGACTTTTTCACTAACAGCACTCAACACCTCACTCTGCATATCTCCATCACCCACCTTCCATTCATACAATTTCTTATAAAATTTCTCAACCTCAAACATAACATCTTCCGCACCCACTTCCATACCACGATCATCCAATACCACATCCATAGCCTTAGACCCTCCACATATCTTTTTGAAAAAAAACCTGCTACATCTTTCATCCTTCTCCATATGTTCAACTTTCGCACTATATATAATCTGTCTACCCCTCTCCTCCAACATCTTATTCACCTCAAACCTCACTGCCTTAATATCATCTGCAACCTCTTGCCCCATTTCTCTCATCCTATACAAAAACCACAATCTCTTATTCAACCATTCATACCTATTACGCTTGCGCCGAGCCACAATATGGCCACTTCTTCTGAAAAACACACCCACTTTCATCTTCACCCATTCCCACCAATCAAGCACATTCACAAACTCACTTTTACACATCTGCCATTTAGCATAATTTTTAAAGAAATGTTTTCTAACTTGGTCATCTTCAAGCAACCGTACATTCAGCTTCCACACACCTTTCCCATGCCTCACACCATTCTTACATTCTACCTTACATATCAGACACTCATGATCAGAGTAAGACACACTCACTTGCACAAAACTAACACACTTCAAAACTTTAGTAACAAAAACATAATCCAAACGAGACTCAATCATTCCTCTATCAGCCTTATAAGTAAATAATGGCTTACCACCAGTACACACACTTGCAGCATCCACTAAATCAAAATCCACAATCATTCTTTTTAACATATTACCAGTCACATCCACCTTACTCGTACAAACGCTCTGCCTTCCCTGCACCTCAATTATACAATTCATGTCACCAATCAAAATAACAGGTGTTTTACCTGGTAAAAAATATACAATCTTTTCAAACAACTCTTTGCGCTCAATCAAATTAACTGGCGCATAAACATTAATGACCCTTAATTTAATCCCTCTAAAACAAATATCAACCAAAATGCAACGACCCTGCTCAATAATGACATAGGATTCAAAGGAAATCTCCCTACTCTGGGCTAATACCCCCACGCCATCATTTCTATTTAATGCAGAACCAGACCATATTGCAGCACCATGTGGCCATTCATCTTGTTTAGGAGCTTCACATATGCCACACTCCTGTAAACAAATTAAATCCCCCCCTTTAGCCCTAATATCTTCCAAAATTGCGGCTCTCCTGGCATTGGACTTAAATACCCTTACATTTTGGGAAATTATAGATATAGACATCGCGCCAGGCAAATTATAAGAAAGCAGCACATTACATCATGACTACATTGCCAACATTCATTTCCCACTACATACATCAATAAAGGATTCAACATCACCAGTGCTCAAAAAAGGCTGAGCAGGCGAATCCCCCTGCACACCACCCTCAGTCTGAATACACTGAGCAGGCTGATCAATAGCTTCCATAGGGACTGTAGCATCAACTGTGCCAGGCAAACACCCAGCAGACTGCATGCCAGTATCTGAGACAGGCTGACCAGCCATCACCACCACCTCCTGGCTGGCTACCTCCATATCACCCTCTTCTACTGGCAGGCCTTCAAAACGATTACTTGTAGTTACTGCAACCTTCACATCCAGCCGTGGGCGCTTTAAAGCGCTACCAGTCGCTACTCCACGATTCCTATTTACAGAGGTAAAACCATCCAGATCGTCTGAACTCCTAACAGTTGCAGGACTACTTCCACAACCAGACACGGTGTCAAAATCAGATTCGGATTCACTCCAATGACATTGCAAGGATGCTGTAGCATTGCTATCAGAAGGACTTGCTGAGGTGTCTGGAAACTCTGCTATGTTAGCAGTGCCACTCAAAGCAGGAGGGGAGGAACTGACTTGTGAAACAGGGGAGACAACTTGTCCAACAACTGAAGCAGGCACATTGCCTTTCTCAGCCTCCCACACAGTCTTAAACCCATATCTTTCCACCATCTCCACTTTAAACTTAAACTGCCGCTCCTGTTCCAGCAGCTCAGCCTCATTAACAGCAGGTGTTTCAGCATTACTCTCACTCCTGTTAACTATTCCACTCCCAGAATGTGATGGTACATTAAGCTGTTCATGCAGCCTTCTCGTATCCTTAGCCATTTCCTCAGGCCCTTTAGGGCAGCTCCTCATAACATGACCAGTATCCCCACATATGTCACACTTTCGTGCCTGAGGACATTCTGCAGCTTCATGCCCAGGCAAACCACAGTTTCTGCAACATTTTCCCACACTGCAATTTTCCTTAGTATGGCCATACTTAAAGCAACTCCTGCAAAAAAAAGGCTGGTCAGGATAAAACAAGTACCCTCTAGCTCCTCCAATATTAAAGTTCCCAGGAGGGTGCATAACTCCACCAATGCCACTGGGGTCCAGTCTCAAGCGTACCCAAAATTTAGTCTTGCCATTAAATATGCCGACATAATTTTCTAGGCGAATTCCTCCACGAACTGAAGAGCAATACCTGGACAGAAAAGCTCTAATAATGTCTGGCTCCACAAAGGGGTTGTACATGTGCACCGTTAATGGCCTCTCTGCTCCCATAAATAAAGGCAACACCTCAATTCCATGTAATAAAGGGTCTTTTGCAAAGGTTTTAACCCTCTCAAATGCATTCAGGCAGTTCTCAGGATGGCAAAAAGTCACATCATAAATCCCAGTTGAAGGAAACTCTTGAATACAGTAAATCTCCTCCTTACTTACCCCAGCCAGACCAACCAAAATTCTGTCCCATAAAGTACGCAGAGTCCTTCTTTGACCAGTAACCTCCTCAGCATATTTAAAGCGAATGGTATTCTTCAATCCAGACATCCTGGCAGCCTCAAGGACTCCAAACAGCAGTAGGCAATCACAAATCAACGTCCCAGGATCCCCTAGCAAGGAGACCCTGATTCCTTCCAACCAGACCAGATGCAGCAATTACACCACACCTGGTCCTAGCCAAAATGGCCGAGGATCACATCCTGCTACATGACATTTTTTTTTTTTTTTTTTTTTTTTTTTTTTTTCTTTGAAACCGTTCAGGTGTAAGATAACTTCTCCATTCCCAAAAGGGATACAGCCACTGTTTGAAGTATCTAACAACTCATCATTAGGTTTCATCCACCAAAAGAAAAATTCCAATTACTGTACATCATATTAACTTACCAGAAAAAAAACAACAAACAAAGACATAGATCCTTTCCACAAAACTTATTAATAACAAAAACACCAATAAGTACTATCACTGAAATAACACCACCCCTTAAACAAATTATAAACATACTACAAAAAAATCATCCCTAAAACACTAGCACTCCTCCCACCCCAGCTAACTTAAACAAACAATTTCTTTCCATTTCCTATGTTTCCACAACCCCTCTGCATCCTCCCCCCCACCAGCATGCTTATCCCACATATAACATGTGTAAAGTTTCCCCAGTATCATATGAATACATTCCCTTGCATCAATATCATCTCGTCTAAACACATAAATATTCCTAACATCCCACAAAACTTCCGAAACACATACCATAATTAGCCACAGCAACCTTTCATTCACACTACCACACGCACCCAGCCCAAACATAGCCACCTTCCATGACATCACCTGAATCCCAGACAACTCTTTTATCAAACCACCCAAATCCTTCCACACACGCTGTGCATATGAACAATTCCAAAACAAATGGATCACACTCTCAAAACCTCTACACCCTTCCCGTGGACACTCTTCTGACAAAACCAAATGTCTTTTCAACAGCACTTGTCTCACAGACAACACACCATGAAGCTTCATCCATACCACCTCCCTCTGTCTATTATTCAAACCACTCACATTAATCATCTTCCATGTTCTCACACTATCTGTGGAAGTCAAACCATCAATAAGACAAACCTCCTCACGCCCCTTCAACATTTTAATAACATTCTTCCTTTCTCTGAAGTCCTTCACACTCACCCCTAATAAATCAAATTTCCTCACAAACACTTCAATCACACTATACCAATTACACACTCTAAACGCCATTGGCACTGCATTTTCCCTGACACGCCACTTCAAGCCACACATCATCCAACCAGCCATATATTTCATCATATAAGCAGCCTTACTATCAATCTCCATCAATCTCAAAACTTGAGCAATATAATTCAACCCAAAATACACTTCTAAATTTGGAAACCTCATACCTCCATTCTGCCACTCTTTCATCACATGTTCACGTTTCAGACGCTCCATCTTACATCCCCAAAAGAAAAGAAACAGCATTCTATTAATCTTCCTCACACCCCGGGAACCTGGCGGAAACACATTTGCAATATGCAATAACATAGGTAACACCACTGCTTTAATAATTAGAACCTTCCCAAACATAGTCAATTTTCTTAAATTCCAAAAGTTAAGCTTTTTAGCCACTTTCCTCCCTACTTCATCCCAACTTTCCTTACCATTCAGACACTCATCAAAAATAACCCCTAACACCTTTATCCCACCTGACACACACTCCATCTGACTATCCCTCACACTACTGTCCCCAAACCCTTTCACTTTGGACTTGTCCCAATTAACCTTAAAGGCAGATGCCCCACAAAACAACTGTATTAATAATTTTGCTCTGTCCAAAGTAACCTTACTTCCACCCACAACAACCACATCATCCATATAAGCTAGTGTTTTCACACATCTCCCATTACTTCCAGGCACCAAAAAACCTCTAACAACCTTATCCCTACGCAACATACATAACAAAGGCTCAAGCACACAAATGAACATAATAGGAGACAAAGGACAACCCTGACGTACCCCAGACTCAATACTAACATGCTCACTCAAATACCCATTCACCAACAATCTACTACAAGCACCTGCATACAAACATCTAATCTTATTCACAAACTCCCCAGGAAAACCCATCCGCACCAGAACATTAAACATAAATACATGAGACACTCTATCATATGCTTTTTCGAAATCAAGCGCCATCACATACATCTTCTGCTTTCTTACTAGACAATCACCTATCATATCACGCAACAACATTAAATTATCATGCATACGACGTCCTGGGACCGCACATACCTGCTCCTCACCAATCACCTGACTAATAACCACTCTCATACGACATGCTATCAGCTTTGCAAACAACTTATAATCGGAGTTCAATAGTGTAATAGGCCTCCAATTTGCCAAACACCGCCTATCACCTTTTTTATGAATTAAAACAACCACACCTTCTTTCATAGAATCATTCATCTGGCCATTCACAAAAATATAACGCATGACTTCAACCAAATCAACTTTCACAACATCCCACATACTCATATAAAATTCAACAGGCAAACCATCCTTACCAGGAGATTTATTCCTCCCCATGCTCTTCAATACATCTTTCACCTCATCCTCAGACATATCATTCAATAATAAATCACAATCACCCATATTGACTTTTTCACTAACAGCACTCAACACCTCACTCTGCATATCTCCATCACCCACCTTCCATTCATACAATTTCTTATAAAATTTCTCAACCTCAAACATAACATCTTCCGCACCCACTTCCATACCACGATCATCCAATACCACATCCATAGCCTTAGACCCTCCACATATCTTTTTGAAAAAAAACCTGCTACATCTTTCATCCTTCTCCATATGTTCAACTTTCGCACTATATATAATCTGTCTACCCCTCTCCTCCAACATCTTATTCACCTCAAACCTCACTGCCTTAATATCATCTGCAACCTCTTGCCCCATTTCTCTCATCCTATACAAAAACCACAATCTCTTATTCAACCATTCATACCTATTACGCTTGCGCCGAGCCACAATATGGCCACTTCTTCTGAAAAACACACCCACTTTCATCTTCACCCATTCCCACCAATCAAGCACATTCACAAACTCACTTTTACACATCTGCCATTTAGCATAATTTTTAAAGAAATGTTTTCTAACTTGGTCATCTTCAAGCAACCGTACATTCAGCTTCCACACACCTTTCCCATGCCTCACACCATTCTTACATTCTACCTTACATATCAGACACTCATGATCAGAGTAAGACACACTCACTTGCACAAAACTAACACACTTCAAAACTTTAGTAACAAAAACGTAATCCAAACGAGACTCAATCATTCCTCTATCAGCCTTATAAGTAAATAATGGCTTACCACCAGTACACACACTTGCAGCATCCACTAAATCAAAATCCACAATCATTCTTTTTAACATATTACCAGTCACATCCACCTTACTCGTACAAATGCTCTGCCTTCCCTGCACCTCAATTATACAATTCATGTCACCAATCAAAATAACAGGTGTTTTACCTGGTAAAAAATATACAATCTTTTCAAACAACTCTTTGCGCTCAATCAAATTAACTGGCGCATAAACATTAATGACCCTTAATTTAATCCCTCTAAAACAAATATCAACCAAAATGCAACGACCCTGCTCAATAATGACATAGGATTCAAAGGAAATCTCCCTACTCTGGGCTAATACCCCCACGCCATCATTTCTATTTAATGCAGAACCAGACCATATTGCAGCACCATGTGGCCATTCATCTTGTTTAGGAGCTTCACATATGCCACACTCCTGTAAACAAATTAAATCCCCCCCTTTAGCCCTAATATCTTCCAAAATTGCAGCTCTCCTGGCATTGGACTTAAATACCCTTACATTTTGGGAAATTATAGATATAGACATCGCGCCAGGCAAATTATAAGAAAGCAGCACATTACATCATGACTACATTGCCAACATTCATTTCCCACTACATACATCAATAAAGGATTCAACATCACCAGTGCTCAAAAAAGGCTGAGCAGGCGAATCCCCCTGCACACCACCCTCAGTCTGAATACACTGAGCAGGCTGATCAATAGCTTCCATAGGGACTGTAGCATCAACTGTGCCAGGCAAACACCCAGCAGACTGCATGCCAGTATCTGAGACAGGCTGACCAGCCATCACCACCACCTCCTGGCTGGCTACCTCCATATCACCCTCTTCTACTGGCAGGCCTTCAAAACGATTACTTGTAGTTACTGCAACCTTCACATCCAGCCGTGGGTGCTTTAAAGCGCTACCAGTCGCTACTCCACGATTCCTATTTACAGAGGTAAAACCATCCAGATCGTCTGAACTCCTAACAGTTGCAGGACTACTTCCACAACCAGACACGGTGTCAAAATCAGATTCGGATTCACTCCAATGACATTGCAAGGATGCTGTAGCATTGCTATCAGAAGGACTTGCTGAGGTGTCTGGAAACTCTGCTATGTTAGCAGTGCCACTCAAAGCAGGAGGGGAGGAACTGACTTGTGAAACAGGGGAGACAACTTGTCCAACAACTGAAGCAGGCACATTGCCTTTCTCAGCCTCCCACACAGTCTTAAACCCATATCTTTCCACCATCTCCACTTTAAACTTAAACTGCCTCTCCTGTTCCAGCAGCTCAGCCTCATTAACAGCAGGTGTTTCAGCATTACTCTCACTCCTGTTAACTATTCCACTCCCAGAATGTGATGGTACATTAAGCTGTTCATGCAGCCTTCTCGTATCCTTAGCCATTTCCTCAGGCCCTTTAGGGCAGCTCCTCATAACATGACCAGTATCCCCACATATGTCACACTTTCGTGCCTGAGGACATTCTGCAGCTTCATGCCCAGGCAAACCACAGTTTCTGCAACATTTTCCCACACTGCAATTTTCCTTAGTATGGCCATACTTAAAGCAACTCCTGCAAAAAAAAGGCTGGTCAGGATAAAACAAGTACCCTCTAGCTCCTCCAATATTAAAGTTCCCAGGAGGGTGCATAACTCCACCAATGCCACTGGGATCCAGTCTCAAGCGTACCCAAAATTTAGTCTTGCCGTTAAATATGCCGACATAATTTTCTAGGCGAATTCCTCCACGAACTGAAGAGCAATACCTGGACAGAAAAGCTCTAATAATGTCTGGCTCCACAAAGGGGTTGTACATGTGCACCGTTAATGGCCTCTCTGCTCCCATAAATAAAGGCAACACCTCAATTCCATGTAATAAAGGGTCTTTTGCAAAGGTTTTAACCCTCTCAAATGCATTCAGGCAGTTCTCAGGATGGCAAAAAGTCACATCATAAATCCCAGTTGAAGGAAACTCTTGAATACAGTAAATCTCCTCCTTACTTACCCCAGCCAGACCAACCAAAATTCTGTCCCATAAAGTACGCAGGGTTCTTCTTTGACCAGTAACCTCCTCAGCATATTTAAAGCGAATGGTATTCTTCAATCCAGACATCCTGGCAGCCTCAAGGACTCCAAACAGCAGTAGGCAATCACAAATCAACGTCCCAGGATCCCCTAGCAAGGAGACCCTGATTCCTTCCAACCAGACCAGATGCAGCAATTACACCACACCTGGTCCTAGCCAAAATGGCCGAGGATCACATCCTGCTACATGACATACAAAAGTAGCCATGTAACATGTGGAAGAAAGGAACAGAAATCACAAATACCATTAGGGGTAGTATAAATCATATGCCATTACAATTAAGGAGACCATTTATTGAAAAAAAATGGCTCCAGGGATCAAGGGTGCTCATGGGTCCCACTAGTATCGGTGAAGGGGGACCTGAAGATTCATTTTTTTCCCCTCAATGGGGGCCATTTTGCTCTGAGGGGATGGGGAGAAATGAGGCCTATGCCCCCAGTGCTTGTTCTACAATCACATGTCAATACAACCTGCTGCTGCACTCACCTGTTTGCACTTTTGCATTTATAAACACTTCATATGATTCATTAAACAACTGATAAGAAGAGGACTGATCTTTTGGTGTCGCATTGTGCCTCCATGTCTTGTCTCCATTTATCTGCCTCTATTCAGGCCTAATTCTGGGACTAAAGTCAAAGTCCCTGTAAAGTGGATGTATTTGCGGAGGATTGGCTAATTAAATAATGAATATATTCTATTGTGTTATGATTATCCAACCCCTATGACACTTCTGCAATGCCATTTGGAAATTGTTTATCAGGTCTCCGGTTTTGACTTTTTCGCACCATTGCAGGGGCAACCACATGGATACAACTGTTGGAGGCATGAATTGCTCTCCATTACTTCCAACAACTTGGATATTTGTTACATTTCTATATTGAGGCAAAATATGCTAGAGTAGTTCACATTTACTATTCAGATAATTTCTGTCATATTTTGAAAATATATTTTAGGTGTGTAATGCTTGAATTTTCCTCATTGTTTGACTTTGGACCAGCTGGAGGCATTCATTTTCTCCATTTGCAAGAACAAGCAGTGATATGATGAATCTTGAGGTCTTTGTCTCCCTCAAGTGGGCTTCTTCAAGGAAGTGCAATGGTTATAAGCAGCAGTAGATTGTGACATCATAGAAGAATGTTGTTATAGTGGCAGAATCTGCTAGCTGACTGTTTACATTCTAATGCCATGGTGACTGCATGGCAGCCACTCCTGAACATTCTGTGGACAGTATGAATATTCCGTAGACTCCTGAACATTCTGTAAACACTGTTAACATTCCAATTAAGGTTCTAGACTGTCTGATTAACTGCCGAGAGAAGACATGAAGAAAGAAAGGCTGCCAGTTGGTTTGTGGATGTGGCAGAGGCTTGCAGGAGGCAGTGCATTCACAAATCATGCACCCAGAGAGAAAGAGAGGGAGGGAAAAAAGTCTGCATATGTTAAATTGATAACATAGAGATGAATTGAAAAAAAAAGTAATAACTCCAAGGCTCTAAATGACATTGAAATCCTCTGCTCTCTTTTGGTAACATTAAATCAAAGAAATTAAAGTGTAGATTAAAAAGGAGAAGGAAAGCATGGGGGGGAAATTGAACCAGGCCAAATGAAAAAACATATATCGGAGAAAAGGACACAAATACAGGGGTGCATCTGCTGTTTGGTTTGGAGTTGCAGTGCTGTCTCCTAGATACCATGCTCCTAATTTACTGCTGCAGTTTCTAACTACCAGCCCAAGCTCTGACCCAATGAGCTGACCATACTTGAGAACAAAGCATAAATAATCTTTTTATAAACCACTTTATATCAAATACCATTATAAATCAATGTATATGTGTTTACATTTATAATACTTACCATATGCTAAGCATCATATATTTAATCTTTTAAAGTCAACTAAGTGGGCAAACAGTGCAAATATTACTTCATTTACACTTAAAATGTACCAGCTGCAACATAATTTGTATATATGCAAAATACTTTGCAGCTAAACTTTATGCTTATAAATGAAGTAATGTGTGCGCTATCTATCTGCTTAGTTAACATTTAAGCATTGAATTACTGGTAATTAGCATATGATAAGTACTGGAAATTCTAATAAATATATACATGTATTTATTTTTTATTTAAAAATAGCTCTCCCTAATTGTAATAGTATATGATTTAAACTACCCATTGTGTTCATCAGCAATTATCAATGTCTCTCTATGTGAGGTAGCTGCTTGTGTCTGATAAGTACCAAATCAGAAGCGCAGCCCCCAAGCTTTGAGACATAAGAGAGCCTGAAGACCCTGAATCTAAGGTGTACCCTGGTGCTCTGTGATGATGGGTCTTTGGCTTTTGTGGGTTAAAGAGAAATGGTGCTTATTTGCACAGCATGCTTTTACACTCTCCTGGGTGATTGGAGCATCCTTCTATGGCTTCTGTAAAAAACAATAATAATAAAAAAAAAAATAATATATATAAATATATATATATATATATATATATATATATATATAGGACCCGTGATGTTCTTGAGGTTGTGGTTATGCACTACAGCGCTGTCTAGAACTAAGGCTTCCCTGTATTGGATCATGGTAGATTTTTCCACAGTACCAAGCAAAACCTATTGGCTGCAGCAGTACAGCATCATGCCGTTAGGCCTGAAGTGACCTAGGGGAGTGCTCCAATCATTCAAGAAACAGCAAAAATGCACTGGGCACATGAGCCTCATTTCTCCCCATCAAGTCAGAACCATGAAGCCCATCTTTGACATCCATGGCGCCAAAAGGCTCCTTAGAATACAAGGGTCTGCAGGCTCCCATCCAACACTAGGCTTGGGAACAAACTCCAACTTTGTTACATCACATACAAAAGTAGCCATGTAACATGTGGAAGAAAGGAACAGAAATCACAAATACCATTAGGGGTAGTATAAATCATATGCCATTACAATTAAGGAGACCATTTATTGAAAAAAAATGGCTCCAGGGATCAAGGGTGCTCATGGGTCCCACTAGTATCGGTGAAGGGGGACCTGAAGATTCATTTTTTTCCCCTCAATGGGGGCCATTTTGCTCTGAGGGGATGGGGAGAAATGAGGCCTATGCCCCCAGTGCTTGTTCTACAATCACATGTCAATACAACCTGCTGCTGCACTCACCTGTTTGCACTTTTGCATTTATAAACACTTCATATGATTCATTAAACAACTGATAAGAAGAGGACTGATCTTTTGGTGTCGCATTGTGCCTCCATGTCTTGTCTCCATTTATCTGCCTCTATTCAGGCCTAATTCTGGGACTAAAGTCAAAGTCCCTGTAAAGTGGATGTATTTGCGGAGGATTGGCTAATTAAATAATGAATATATTCTATTGTGTTATGATTATCCAACCCCTATGACACTTCTGCAATGCCATTTGGAAATTGTTTATCAGGTCTCCGGTTTTGACTTTTTCGCACCATTGCAGGGGCAACCACATGGATACAACTGTTGGAGGCATGAATTGCTCTCCATTACTTCCAACAACTTGGATATTTGTTACATTTCTATATTGAGGCAAAATATGCTAGAGTAGTTCACATTTACTATTCAGATAATTTCTGTCATATTTTGAAAATATATTTTAGGTGTGTAATGCTTGAATTTTCCTCATTGTTTGACTTTGGACCAGCTGGAGGCATTCATTTTCTCCATTTGCAAGAACAAGCAGTGATATGATGAATCTTGAGGTCTTTGTCTCCCTCAAGTGGGCTTCTTCAAGGAAGTGCAATGGTTATAAGCAGCAGTAGATTGTGACATCATAGAAGAATGTTGTTATAGTGGCAGAATCTGCTAGCTGACTGTTTACATTCTAATGCCATGGTGACTGCATGGCAGCCACTCCTGAACATTCTGTGGACAGTATGAATATTCCGTAGACTCCTGAACATTCTGTAAACACTGTTAACATTCCAATTAAGGTTCTAGACTGTCTGATTAACTGCCGAGAGAAGACATGAAGAAAGAAAGGCTGCCAGTTGGTTTGTGGATGTGGCAGAGGCTTGCAGGAGGCAGTGCATTCACAAATCATGCACCCAGAGAGAAAGAGAGGGAGGGAAAAAAGTCTGCATATGTTAAATTGATAACATAGAGATGAATTGAAAAAAAAAGTAATAACTCCAAGGCTCTAAATGACATTGAAATCCTCTGCTCTCTTTTGGTAACATTAAATCAAAGAAATTAAAGTGTAGATTAAAAAGGAGAAGGAAAGCATGGGGGGGAAATTGAACCAGGCCAAATGAAAAAACATATATCGGAGAAAAGGACACAAATACAGGGGTGCATCTGCTGTTTGGTTTGGAGTTGCAGTGCTGTCTCCTAGATACCATGCTCCTAATTTACTGCTGCAGTTTCTAACTACCAGCCCAAGCTCTGACCCAATGAGCTGACCATACTTGAGAACAAAGCATAAATAATCTTTTTATAAACCACTTTATATCAAATACCATTATAAATCAATGTATATGTGTTTACATTTATAATACTTACCATATGCTAAGCATCATATATTTAATCTTTTAAAGTCAACTAAGTGGGCAAACAGTGCAAATATTACTTCATTTACACTTAAAATGTACCAGCTGCAACATAATTTGTATATATGCAAAATACTTTGCAGCTAAACTTTATGCTTATAAATGAAGTAATGTGTGCGCTATCTATCTGCTTAGTTAACATTTAAGCATTGAATTACTGGTAATTAGCATATGATAAGTACTGGAAATTCTAATAAATATATACATGTATTTATTTTTTATTTAAAAATAGCTCTCCCTAATTGTAATAGTATATGATTTAAACTACCCATTGTGTTCATCAGCAATTATCAATGTCTCTCTATGTGAGGTAGCTGCTTGTGTCTGATAAGTACCAAATCAGAAGCGCAGCCCCCAAGCTTTGAGACATAAGAGAGCCTGAAGACCCTGAATCTAAGGTGTACCCTGGTGCTCTGTGATGATGGGTCTTTGGCTTTTGTGGGTTAAAGAGAAATGGTGCTTATTTGCACAGCATGCTTTTACACTCTCCTGGGTGATTGGAGCATCCTTCTATGGCTTCTGTAAAAAACAATAATAATAAAAAAAAAAATAATATATATAAATATAAATATATATATATATATATATATATATATAGGACCTGTGATGTTCTTGAGGTTGTGGTTATGCACTACAGCGCTGTCTAGAACTAAGGCTTCCCTGTATTGGATCATGGTAGATTTTTCCACAGTACCAAGCAAAACCTATTGGCTGCAGCAGTACAGCATCATGCCGTTAGGCCTGAAGTGACCTAGGGGAGTGCTCCAATCATTCAAGAAACAGCAAAAATGCACTGGGCACATGAGCCTCATTTCTCCCCATCAAGTCAGAACCATGAAGCCCATCTTTGACATCCATGGCGCCAAAAGGCTCCTTAGAATACAAGGGTCTGCAGGCTCCCATCCAACACTAGGCTTGGGAACAAACTCCAACTTTGTTACATCACATACAAAAGTAGCCATGTAACATGTGGAAGAAAGGAACAGAAATCACAAATACCATTAGGGGTAGTATAAATCATATGCCATTACAATTAAGGAGACCATTTATTGAAAAAAAATGGCTCCAGGGATCAAGGGTGCTCATGGGTCCCACTAGTATCGGTGAAGGGGGACCTGAAGATTCATTTTTTTCCCCTCAATGGGGGCCATTTTGCTCTGAGGGGATGGGGAGAAATGAGGCCTATGCCCCCAGTGCTTGTTCTACAATCACATGTCAATACAACCTGCTGCTGCACTCACCTGTTTGCACTTTTGCATTTATAAACACTTCATATGATTCATTAAACAACTGATAAGAAGAGGACTGATCTTTTGGTGTCGCATTGTGCCTCCATGTCTTGTCTCCATTTATCTGCCTCTATTCAGGCCTAATTCTGGGACTAAAGTCAAAGTCCCTGTAAAGTGGATGTATTTGCGGAGGATTGGCTAATTAAATAATGAATATATTCTATTGTGTTATGATTATCCAACCCCTATGACACTTCTGCAATGCCATTTGGAAATTGTTTATCAGGTCTCCGGTTTTGACTTTTTCGCACCATTGCAGGGGCAACCACATGGATACAACTGTTGGAGGCATGAATTGCTCTCCATTACTTCCAACAACTTGGATATTTGTTACATTTCTATATTGAGGCAAAATATGCTAGAGTAGTTCACATTTACTATTCAGATAATTTCTGTCATATTTTGAAAATATATTTTAGGTGTGTAATGCTTGAATTTTCCTCATTGTTTGACTTTGGACCAGCTGGAGGCATTCATTTTCTCCATTTGCAAGAACAAGCAGTGATATGATGAATCTTGAGGTCTTTGTCTCCCTCAAGTGGGCTTCTTCAAGGAAGTGCAATGGTTATAAGCAGCAGTAGATTGTGACATCATAGAAGAATGTTGTTATAGTGGCAGAATCTGCTAGCTGACTGTTTACATTCTAATGCCATGGTGACTGCATGGCAGCCACTCCTGAACATTCTGTGGACAGTATGAATATTCCGTAGACTCCTGAACATTCTGTAAACACTGTTAACATTCCAATTAAGGTTCTAGACTGTCTGATTAACTGCCGAGAGAAGACATGAAGAAAGAAAGGCTGCCAGTTGGTTTGTGGATGTGGCAGAGGCTTGCAGGAGGCAGTGCATTCACAAATCATGCACCCAGAGAGAAAGAGAGGGAGGGAAAAAAGTCTGCATATGTTAAATTGATAACATAGAGATGAATTGAAAAAAAAAGTAATAACTCCAAGGCTCTAAATGACATTGAAATCCTCTGCTCTCTTTTGGTAACATTAAATCAAAGAAATTAAAGTGTAGATTAAAAAGGAGAAGGAAAGCATGGGGGGGAAATTGAACCGGGCCAAATGAAAAAACATATATCGGAGAAAAGGACACAAATACAGGGGTGCATCTGCTGTTTGGTTTGGAGTTGCAGTGCTGTCTCCTAGATACCATGCTCCTAATTTACTGCTGCAGTTTCTAACTACCAGCCCAAGCTCTGACCCAATGAGCTGACCATACTTGAGAACAAAGCATAAATAATCTTTTTATAAACCACTTTATATCAAATACCATTATAAATCAATGTATATGTGTTTACATTTATAATACTTACCATATGCTAAGCATCATATATTTAATCTTTTAAAGTCAACTAAGTGGGCAAACAGTGCAAATATTACTTCATTTACACTTAAAATGTACCAGCTGCAACATAATTTGTATATATGCAAAATACTTTGCAGCTAAACTTTATGCTTATAAATGAAGTAATGTGTGCGCTATCTATCTGCTTAGTTAACATTTAAGCATTGAATTACTGGTAATTAGCATATGATAAGTACTGGAAATTCTAATAAATATATACATGTATTTATTTTTTATTTAAAAATAGCTCTCCCTAATTGTAATAGTATATGATTTAAACTACCCATTGTGTTCATCAGCAATTATCAATGTCTCTCTATGTGAGGTAGCTGCTTGTGTCTGATAAGTACCAAATCAGAAGCGCAGCCCCCAAGCTTTGAGACATAAGAGAGCCTGAAGACCCTGAATCTAAGGTGTACCCTGGTGCTCTGTGATGATGGGTCTTTGGCTTTTGTGGGTTAAAGAGAAATGGTGCTTATTTGCACAGCATGCTTTTACACTCTCCTGGGTGATTGGAGCATCCTTCTATGGCTTCTGTAAAAAACAATAATAATAAAAAAAAAAATAATATATATAAATATAAATATATATATATATATATATATATATATATATATATATATATATAGGACCTGTGATGTTCTTGAGGTTGTGGTTATGCACTACAGCGCTGTCTAGAACTAAGGCTTCCCTGTATTGGATCATGGTAGATTTTTCCACAGTACCAAGCAAAACCTATTGGCTGCAGCAGTACAGCATCATGCCGTTAGGCCTGAAGTGACCTAGGGGAGTGCTCCAATCATTCAAGAAACAGCAAAAATGCACTGGGCACATGAGCCTCATTTCTCCCCATCAAGTCAGAACCATGAAGCCCATCTTTGACATCCATGGCGCCAAAAGGCTCCTTAGAATACAAGGGTCTGCAGGCTCCCATCCAACACTAGGCTTGGGAACAAACTCCAACTTTGTTACATCACATACAAAAGTAGCCATGTAACATGTGGAAGAAAGGAACAGAAATCACAAATACCATTAGGGGTAGTATAAATCATATGCCATTACAATTAAGGAGACCATTTATTGAAAAAAAATGGCTCCAGGGATCAAGGGTGCTCATGGGTCCCACTAGTATCGGTGAAGGGGGACCTGAAGATTCATTTTTTTCCCCTCAATGGGGGCCATTTTGCTCTGAGGGGATGGGGAGAAATGAGGCCTATGCCCCCAGTGCTTGTTCTACAATCACATGTCAATACAACCTGCTGCTGCACTCACCTGTTTGCACTTTTGCATTTATAAACACTTCATATGATTCATTAAACAACTGATAAGAAGAGGACTGATCTTTTGGTGTCGCATTGTGCCTCCATGTCTTGTCTCCATTTATCTGCCTCTATTCAGGCCTAATTCTGGGACTAAAGTCAAAGTCCCTGTAAAGTGGATGTATTTGCGGAGGATTGGCTAATTAAATAATGAATATATTCTATTGTGTTATGATTATCCAACCCCTATGACACTTCTGCAATGCCATTTGGAAATTGTTTATCAGGTCTCCGGTTTTTACTTTTTCGCACCATTGCAGGGGCAACCACATGGATACAACTGTTGGAGGCATGAATTGCTCTCCATTACTTCCAACAACTTGGATATTTGTTACATTTCTATATTGAGGCAAAATATGCTAGAGTAGTTCACATTTACTATTCAGATAATTTCTGTCATATTTTGAAAATATATTTTAGGTGTGTAATGCTTGAATTTTCCTCATTGTTTGACTTTGGACCAGCTGGAGGCATTCATTTTCTCCATTTGCAAGAACAAGCAGTGATATGATGAATCTTGAGGTCTTTGTCTCCCTCAAGTGGGCTTCTTCAAGGAAGTGCAATGGTTATAAGCAGCAGTAGATTGTGACATCATAGAAGAATGTTGTTATAGTGGCAGAATCTGCTAGCTGACTGTTTACATTCTAATGCCATGGTGACTGCATGGCAGCCACTCCTGAACATTCTGTGGACAGTATGAATATTCCGTAGACTCCTGAACATTCTGTAAACACTGTTAACATTCCAATTAAGGTTCTAGACTGTCTGATTAACTGCCGAGAGAAGACATGAAGAAAGAAAGGCTGCCAGTTGGTTTGTGGATGTGGCAGAGGCTTGCAGGAGGCAGTGCATTCACAAATCATGCACCCAGAGAGAAAGAGAGGGAGGGAAAAAAGTCTGCATATGTTAAATTGATAACATAGAGATGAATTGAAAAAAAAAGTAATAACTCCAAGGCTCTAAATGACATTGAAATCCTCTGCTCTCTTTTGGTAACATTAAATCAAAGAAATTAAAGTGTAGATTAAAAAGGAGAAGGAAAGCATGGGGGGGAAATTGAACCGGGCCAAATGAAAAAACATATATCGGAGAAAAGGACACAAATACAGGGGTGCATCTGCTGTTTGGTTTGGAGTTGCAGTGCTGTCTCCTAGATACCATGCTCCTAATTTACTGCTGCAGTTTCTAACTACCAGCCCAAGCTCTGACCCAATGAGCTGACCATACTTGAGAACAAAGCATAAATAATCTTTTTATAAACCACTTTATATCAAATACCATTATAAATCAATGTATATGTGTTTACATTTATAATACTTACCATATGCTAAGCATCATATATTTAATCTTTTAAAGTCAACTAAGTGGGCAAACAGTGCAAATATTACTTCATTTACACTTAAAATGTACCAGCTGCAACATAATTTGTATATATGCAAAATACTTTGCAGCTAAACTTTATGCTTATAAATGAAGTAATGTGTGCGCTATCTATCTGCTTAGTTAACATTTAAGCATTGAATTACTGGTAATTAGCATATGATAAGTACTGGAAATTCTAATAAATATATACATGTATTTATTTTTTATTTAAAAATAGCTCTCCCTAATTGTAATAGTATATGATTTAAACTACCCATTGTGTTCATCAGCAATTATCAATGTCTCTCTATGTGAGGTAGCTGCTTGTGTCTGATAAGTACCAAATCAGAAGCGCAGCCCCCAAGCTTTGAGACATAAGAGAGCCTGAAGACCCTGAATCTAAGGTGTACCCTGGTGCTCTGTGATGATGGGTCTTTGGCTTTTGTGGGTTAAAGAGAAATGGTGCTTATTTGCACAGCATGCTTTTACACTCTCCTGGGTGATTGGAGCATCCTTCTATGGCTTCTGTAAAAAACAATAATAATAAAAAAAAAAATAATATATATAAATATAAATATATATATATATATATATATATATATATATATATATATATATATATAGGACCTGTGATGTTCTTGAGGTTGTGGTTATGCACTACAGCGCTGTCTAGAACTAAGGCTTCCCTGTATTGGATCATGGTAGATTTTTCCACAGTACCAAGCAAAACCTATTGGCTGCAGCAGTACAGCATCATGCCGTTAGGCCTGAAGTGACCTAGGGGAGTGCTCCAATCATTCAAGAAACAGCAAAAATGCACTGGGCACATGAGCCTCATTTCTCCCCATCAAGTCAGAACCATGAAGCCCATCTTTGACATCCATGGCGCCAAAAGGCTCCTTAGAATACAAGGGTCTGCAGGCTCCCATCCAACACTAGGCTTGGGAACAAACTCCAACTTTGTTACATCACATACAAAAGTAGCCATGTAACATGTGGAAGAAAGGAACAGAAATCACAAATACCATTAGGGGTAGTATAAATCATATGCCATTACAATTAAGGAGACCATTTATTGAAAAAAAATGGCTCCAGGGATCAAGGGTGCTCATGGGTCCCACTAGTATCGGTGAAGGGGGACCTGAAGATTCATTTTTTTCCCCTCAATGGGGGCCATTTTGCTCTGAGGGGATGGGGAGAAATGAGGCCTATGCCCCCAGTGCTTGTTCTACAATCACATGTCAATACAACCTGCTGCTGCACTCACCTGTTTGCACTTTTGCATTTATAAACACTTCATATGATTCATTAAACAACTGATAAGAAGAGGACTGATCTTTTGGTGTCGCATTGTGCCTCCATGTCTTGTCTCCATTTATCTGCCTCTATTCAGGCCTAATTCTGGGACTAAAGTCAAAGTCCCTGTAAAGTGGATGTATTTGCGGAGGATTGGCTAATTAAATAATGAATATATTCTATTGTGTTATGATTATCCAACCCCTATGACACTTCTGCAATGCCATTTGGAAATTGTTTATCAGGTCTCCGGTTTTGACTTTTTCGCACCATTGCAGGGGCAACCACATGGATACAACTGTTGGAGGCATGAATTGCTCTCCATTACTTCCAACAACTTGGATATTTGTTACATTTCTATATTGAGGCAAAATATGCTAGAGTAGTTCACATTTACTATTCAGATAATTTCTGTCATATTTTGAAAATATATTTTAGGTGTGTAATGCTTGAATTTTCCTCATTGTTTGACTTTGGACCAGCTGGAGGCATTCATTTTCTCCATTTGCAAGAACAAGCAGTGATATGATGAATCTTGAGGTCTTTGTCTCCCTCAAGTGGGCTTCTTCAAGGAAGTG